>PITA01023831.1:0-27629 GCA_004023965.1 Spilogale gracilis
GCGCTCCATCCTGGGTCTCCCGGATCATGACCTGAGCTGAAGGCAGTCGCTTAACCAACTGAGCCACCCAGGCGCCCCGGAACTGAATTTTTTAAACATGGTCTGACTTTGAGAAAAATCCAGTTTGTTTTGTTACAAAGTAAATCTGTTTTAGAAAATTTGGGATTGGTTTTTACCTGGGCTTGGTTTTTATCTGGGTTCTTGGTGGATTTCTTAAAACCATATGGTTTCAGATTTTCACTTTCAGAACTAGGAAAGAAATAGAACATACTTATCTTAAAAAGTAATAATACACTTGATCTACTTACAAAAAGACTATTCTGAGTTAAGCACCTAATCATTCTGGATTAGCTGAGCACCAGACGGTCACTTAAAAAAAAAAATTGGATGAAAAACAGTGACTGAAGTGGGGAATTAACTACTTTTCTGTTATAGGAGAGGTTGGGACTGTTGCTAACAGAAGAGGAACATTTTCATCTTACTTGATGGGAACATCCCAATAAATACTTTTCTAGAATGCCATTTGCTGTCTACGGCTCTTTTATCAGCTTTGTCTTTGCTACTTCTGTGTTCATTATGTCATCTTCTTCCAAGTTTGGAAACACGGGGTATTGGGAACATGTCAGCAATTGTCTCAAGCCTCTGTGAGGAGGAGACCTGACACGGAGGAATTTACTACCAGGAAGTATGACTTTAGGGAAAAATCTAATCAAAAGCTACCTTTTAAGAAAGGTACCAATTTCTAGGGTTATTCTACTCTGTCCCTTACATTTGATATTCTTCAGTATTAATTAATGGCTTAACTCTTGTCTATATATTATATACATTTCTTGGTTACCAAGCGGTACTTTTTTCACACTAAGTTTTCTTCTTTGTGTTTATGCTGCATTGATTTGTGTGTGTTTGTGTGTGTGTGCACGCAAGTTCCTAGGTTAGGCATTGTGCATGCATTAGTTTTTTTGTCTTTTGTTTGTTTTTGTTGTTGTTTTTAAATCTTTGCAACCACTCTGTAAAGCAAATCACTCTTTTTCATCACATTTATGGATTAGATCCAAAGAAGTTATTACTAGGTGTTTAACAACAAGGAAATGGTGAATCATATTTGATGCTGAGTGACTTTAAAGCCCAGTTTCTTACCACTGAGCACTCTTTCACCTAAGGTACTTTCTTATATCCTATCTAACTGCTTACTTTTCCAAGTTTGTATTTTCCCTCTGAGCCATTTTGTGCTAACCTTGTAGAAACATTTCCAGTCCCAGGAACTGGTCATGCTGTTTTAGACCTGTCAGCCCTGCCCCTTACTTGGTTCTCATCTTGTCTTTCCCCATTCTTGTCTTCTTGTTGAACTTTTCTTCTAGTGCTGGCTCAGAGAGCATTTCTGTGTGGTCTTCCTTACCACAAGCCCATTCCTAGTGCCAGCCCTCCCCCCACCTCACACCATCCCGGTGCTGACTGTCCACCACAACCCCCTCCAGCAGATTGCTACAAACATTGCTGGGCTAAGGTTATTATTTTGTTTTGTAACCACAGTTAGAATGTGAGATCTTTGAGGGCAGTGACTCTTTTTCATCTTTTCAGTTGTATTATTAGTTTTTACTGTAACTTGGAGTTAATTAAAGGTGTTCTTTTTTCATAAGAAGATGCATATTATACACCTACTCTGAAGGAAAGTATAACTGGAGAATTAATCTTGGGCAGTTGTTTGGCACATACCTGGTTTATTTATTTACATACGTCAAACATTTGTTGTAGGCTGACCGGTGCTAGCCACTGTACGAATTAGGTGCCTGCGATAGAGGGGAGACACCTTGGGGAGGAGAGAATGATTTGAATGAATCCAGTGTTTTTTTTTGTATGAATTGGGATTATGAAAAATTATAATGACACAGACCTCTCAGAATGGTTTTGATACTGGCCTCCTAGCAGAGTGCTTGCCACTTACTAGAAAGTCAGTAAATATTAATGAATGAAGAACCAGTTAATTTGCATGCTAATTATTAGTGATGAAAAGTATAAATTTAGGATGTTGGGATGCAGTGGTTTTTTTCTGGTATTGATGAACATTTAAATTTGTAACCGTTAAAATCCTGAAAACCAAATTATTCATGATAATCTGCAGAAATTCTTTGAGAAGACATGTTGTTAGTGATATGACAATATCAGTTTGCTATTACATGTTAGTATAGATCTGTATATAGTAAGTACTTCCTGTTAGAATTTTTAGAACTTTCTTTAAACTTCCTCTAATATTTTGCTTTTTGTGTTAATGTATTATCCCTCAAAAGAGGATCTTTAAGATAGCTTAAAAATATTTGTACATAGTGGTTTCCCTCCTTATATGTTCATTTTATTGTATTAGCCTTTCCTTTTAATGTAACTCGCCCTTACCCCTTATCCTCCACACCTTTTTTGTTTTTGCAGTATCTCTTGCTCCTCCTCCTCCCTCCATCCTACAGGTAACTCCTCAGTTACCTTTAATGGGATTTGTGGCGAGAGTCCAAGAAAATAGTAAGTTTATGTCTTCTTTATGCTGTAGATCAGATTATAGGCATAACATGTCATTTATATATGATTGGCTGAATGGTCCTTCATTCACTGATACTTCACATATTTGCATATTATGAACAAGTCACTGGGTCAGCAGCTAGTGTGATGATAAAATAATTAAGATGAAATTCTTTAGTTTCTGATAACTTAAAATCTGGTAGTGAAGATAAGACAAAAATAAAATAAGGCACATGTAAGAAAAGAAAGACCACATTGGAGATGCTACTTAGTCCACAAGATAGCCCATCTTTTTCTCTGGGTTGCTCAAACAAGTAGTAGCCTCGTTTACTATCACTGGAGTTGCTGGGTTTTGTGGCCAGCTTGAGAATTTTCCTCCAGTCTTGTGATTCTAGGTGTAAAAATGGCTGGGCCCTGGTAGGTCTCAGGGGACCAAACTGCCAGTTTATCTCTCCGAGGAGGCCTCATAGATTGGCAATGAATTTACATTGAACTGTGGTCTGGGGTTGAGACATGCAGGATCAGATAACTGAGCATTAAGGAAGCTCAGGAGACTGAGTTCTACAAAGCAGGAGGCCTGTATCACATTCAGTGAGGAATTGCTGTTACAGAGACCTGTGAACATAGTCCATAAGATGAGTGGGTTTTTTTTTGTGAGTGGTCTATACAGGGAGCCCATATCACAATCATATGGTTGTGTGATGGGCATGGCATCTGATCCGGGGTCTTACATTAATGAGAATTTTAATGCCATCAGTATGACAAAGCCCAGTGTATGCATCTCCTAACAGGGATGGACTGACCAGAGGGGTAGAAATATTTGCACTCTGTTGCTTAGGACTCCTGATTTCTTCGGTGGGCATTGCTGACACTCGAATGTGAGCTCTTAGGAGAGCAGGCATTTTTGGTGGTTCTGTTGGCTGGCTGTTTCCCCAGCACTTAGAGAAGCATCTGACACAAAGCAGACACTTTAGTCCCTGGTTTTTTGTTTTGTTTTGGGTGGGTGGGGGGAGTTGTGCTTTTATATCTAACCAAATGCCCCCGTTTTATGGACACATTGCTTTGTTGTATTTTAACTGGTTAAAATCCAGTCTTATTTGCCTGAGAGCTCAGTGTCTCTTTCAGGTGCCTTTGCACCTCTGCTAGCTTCTGAAAATAGTCTAACTTCTGCTTATTGGAAGGTAAACCATGAGCACCTCCAATGTTTAGCAATGTGATTGCCTTTTGGGATAGTCTTTTCTTTCCATAGTCATATATATTTCTCACCTACAAAATGTATAAAAATAAGAAAACTTTGTGTATGAGATGAGCTGTGGCTGCTTTTACAGCAGGACTTCTGCATTCAAATGAATGTTGTTCTCTTCAAAACATTCACCTTGGGAAGACAATATACTTGTCTTTTAGAATTATCTTCATAGTTTTCAGGCATGTTACTTTGAAGATACTCTGGTAGCAGATAGTCTGTAATAAGATTCATTTTGGAAACATTCTGGAATTATTTGGAACCAGGTATAGTGGGCTGAGAAGTGCAGCCATGATGTCTTGGAGGAAAGGGGGTGGGGGGATGGAAGAGCCTGGTGATTCTATTATTCTTCTTAAAGTCCTTCTATGACTCCCCATTGCTCTTTGGATAGAATCCAAACTTTTAGAAGGGCTTTCCTACTTAGTCCTTTTCGGCTTCCTCATGCCTCTTTCTACTGAACTTTGGCTAGTTCTTTTAAGGTTTCCTGCTTTCTTACCTTTGTATTTTTTTTTTTTCACCCTTTACATCTGGCATGAAATATCCACCCTCACTCCATCCTACCCTCTGGCCATTAACTTTTACATATTCTTTAGGTCAGGAATCCTTTCCTGACCTATATAAGAGTTTTGGTCTATTGCTATGTTTTCCATAGTGACTTAAACCACTTACTGCACGTAGTGAAAATTTGGTTGTCCATGTCTCTATGACTTTTTCCTACTGCTCTGTCTCAGCTCTGAGCATAGTAGCTAACCTAGTAGGCTCTCAGTTGATGTTTGTTGAATGAGTAATCATGAAACATGACTTTGAAGTTATTGATCTCGTCCCATACTAGTGTATCTTTTAAGATAACAGGCACTGAAGTTCAAATTCCTGCTCTTCCACTTACTTAGTGTAGGACTTTGATCCTGGAAAGCCAGTTTCTACATCCATAGAATGAGGATTAAAATGGTAGCTTATGTCACTCTCATTAGCTCTGAGGCATTTTAAGAAATGGTAAAAATGAGCAATGGCAGAATCTTTAAATAATTTTACAGTGTAATTTCTCAAGGTGATTGTTTTGAAAGACAGCGTTCCTTTGGATCTTTGTTTTTATGTAATTGTTTAAAGTCAGTCTCTTTACCTTATTAATGCAAACAGGTTATATTGTTGATTCTTACCCAGCCTTATGTAACTTGTCATAAAATAAATGATGAATCACATATCTATAGTTTTTATTTTAAAAACCCATTAGGAGTAAAAGAATCACTTTTAATGAGTAAAGTTTTGAAGTGCACTGAGCACAGATAGGTTGGGAACTAGACTGGCAGCAGATGGGACAATACTGGAATAGGACAGAAGATGATACTGATGCCCCAGTCCTCGCCAGACACCAGCAGTCTTCTCAGATCCATTTGGATTGAATCAGTAAGCTTAGATTAAAGATAGAAATAAACAGGATTGCTCAGAGGATTTCACAGAAGCAGTACTGGTACCTCATAAATAAGAATTGATAAATGAAATTGGGCAGCTGATAAATGCAGCTTTACTCAGTTTATTTTGTTGAGCTATGTTTGGTTATGTACCAACCATTTTGAAAGCTTTTGAGTTGCCTCAGTTTGGAGATAATCTTTTAGATATTATTATATGCTGATACTTGAGCTGTGGAAGCAGATTTTTAAGTCACTCTTAAATATTTAGATTGAGGAAATTCTGGATCATAAATCAGTCTGAATTAGTTGAAATTCTCTTTATAAAATAGCAAACACAAACATCTTCATGGATGAAGTTACCCAAAGCCTTGTGATTTCCATTCCACTACTTTGGTAAAATACTATTAAAAAAAAAATAATTGAAAGAAATGTAGATTACTAGTATTTGACTAATTACAAGCACATTCTAATTTATTAACAATTAAATATGCTTATAAATGCCCAAATTATTAATATTTATGACCAAACTATATTGTACTTATCCTTTTCCTTGAAAAAGAGGATTGTGTATTAGCATAAACAGTTTCCAAAAGGCTCATTTAATAATTACTCTTTTGGCTAAGCTTTATTTAATACCCGTCATCCCTGACCCAAAGGGAGGAGAAAGTCATGCTTGGAGATTTGAAACATTACAGTTGGTGGGAAGCCTTCTCTTGCCCACTTATTTTTTGAAAGATCATTTTTTAAATTAACATATAATGTATTATTTGTTTCAGAGGCACAGGTCTGTGATTCCTCAGTCTTACAAAGTTTACAACACTCACCATAGCACATTATCCTCCCCAATATCCATCACCCAGTGAAAGATCATTATTTTCAAGTCTAGATTTATATTCCATGTATATAGAGGCTTGGATAGGAAAAACTGAACTTTACATAACATGTAGTTTTGTTATCAGCTTGATACATTCTTAGTTTCAGATACACCACCTCCACCACCACCTGTGGAAGAACCAGTCTTTGATGAGTCCCCCCCTCCACCTCCTCCCCCAGAAGATTATGAAGAAGAGGAAGCAGCTGTGGTTGAGTATAGTGATCCTTATGCTGAAGAGGACCCACCATGGGCTCCAAGGTCTTACTTGGAAAAGGGTAAGTTTCAAAGGGATATCTAGAGGGGTGGGAAGACACCTCTATATAGAAATGGAATTTACTGGTACTGAAAAGAACCTTACTTATTTTTTTTCACTGATAGGTAAAGTTTTGCTTATGTAACCTATGCAACATTTTATTAGTTGACAAGGTTCATGATTTTTGAAAGTCACACTAGTAAAATTCTGTGACTGATTTTATACTGATGGTTATTTATTCCTACTGAACATGCTTTTTTATGAGTGGTTTCTATAAGACAGAAATTTTAAAAGTAGGCTTTTCTGTAATGCCTCAGGAAGAGAATGATTTTTCCAAATTATTAGTTATTTTTGTGGTATCTTCTTTCAGATATTTTAGGTTAAGCACCTGCATATGAAATTTTCTTCCAGACAATAATGGTTTCTCAGTTTCTTTGCAAAGTAGTATTGGGCATTTTTAAGTGAAGTTTCAATGAATGAAACTTTTCTGACGTGACACTTTTGGGACACAGGCTTCCGAATTTCACCAAGACTAGCTTAGAAAAAGAAAATGTATTGTATCTTGAAATTTTTCTGTTAAGGAAATCAAAGCTACTAACTCAATGGTTTTAAAAATTGACCACATTAGGGGCTCCTGGGTGGCTCAGTTGTTAAGCATCTGCCTTAGGCTCAGGTCACTATCCTGGAGTCCAGGGATTGAGCCACACATTGGGCTCCCTGCTTAGTGGGAAGCCTCTTCTCCCTCCCTCACACCTCCTGCTTGTGTTCCCTCTCTAGCTGTGTTTCTCTCTGTCAAGTAAATAAATAAAATCTTAAAAAAAAAAAAATCGGGCGCCTGGGTGGCTCAGTTGGTTAAGCAACTGCCTTCGGCTCAGCACAAAGCCTGCTTCTCCGTCTCTCACTCCTCCTGCTTGTGTTCCCTCTCGGGCTGTGTTTCTCTTTGTCAAATAAATAAAATCTTAAAAAAAAAAAAAACCGCATTAGAATCACCTGGGGAGCTTCCCCTAACAAATAGTGGACTTCCACTTTTGGCCAAGGTAAAGTAACAGTGATCAGATTTACCCTCCCTCCTAGAACAGGATTGAGTCCAGAAAAAAAATATTAAAAATAATGATTTTCAGACATTGGATAACAGGCAGTGGTAGACGATGAGCCCATGGAGAAGGAAGTCAAGTAACGTAAGCCCTTGATTGTCCCAGTTTGCTAACTAGGAGAAATTTCTGGGCCAGAGTGCAAGGAGGTGGAACCCAAACAGTGCCTGGAGATCTCACTGCATAGACATGGTAGAGATGAGAGTCTTGGGAGGCCACAGAGAAGAAGTAGTTACACAAAGACAAGACAGAGCTCTGGAGATCTGCAGAAAGGTCTCCTTAAGTCTTTGAATACTCCTCTGTGCATGTGTGTGAGGAAATTTACCTGAGATTGATGAAAGAACAACCAGAAAGAAGTATGCAAAAAAATTATTGGAAATAACAAGTCTGGGAATAGTTCATGCTCCTGAACCAGCCATAATAGAAAGACCTTGCAATACACAAGGTATAGAGAAGCTAGGCCTCAAAACTGTGTCCCCTTAGTGATGGGGCCAAATTAGACCTACACTAAAGGTTGCTCTGGACTGCCCTAACAAACACTTAAATGCAAACCTTGAAAGCATCCAGCTGATTTCAAGTAACTTAATTATCTCCAGAACAAAATCCAACATTGTTCAAAAAGGTAAAAAAAATCCAGAGCACCAAAAGGTAAGATCCACAGTGTCTAGCATCCACTAAAAATTCTAAGGCATGTAGTAAAGCAGGAAAATATAACTCATAAATAAAAGAAGTCAGTCAATAGAAACAGAGTTAGAAATGACTGAGACAGTGGAATTAGCAGACAGGGGTGTTATATATTACAAATGCCGCATGTGTCCAAGAAGATAAAAGCAAACATAAACACAAGAGAGAAGGAGAATATCTTTTAAAAAAAAAAAAAAAGAGAGAAGCCCACATAGAATTTCTTGAGATGAAAAATAACAGTATCTGAAGTGAAAATTGCCAAAGAAAAGATCAGCAACTTGGATGATACGACAGTAAAAATTTTACTGTCAAAAATGAGACAAGGAGAAGGGCACCTGGGTGGCTCAGTGGGTTAAGCTCCTGCCTTCAGCTCAGGTCATGATCTCAGGGTCCTGGGATCGAGTCCCACATCGGGCTCTCTGCTCGGCCGATGGAGGGAGCCTGCTTCCTCCTCTCTCTCTGCCTGCCTCTCTGCCTACTTGTGATCTCTCTCTGTAAGTAAATAAATAAAATCTTAAAAAAAAATGAGACATGGAGAAAAACAAAAAAAAGAGCAACAGATATGTGGGACAATATCAAATAGTCTTCATTTGCAGGGGGGATACAATTTTTTAAAAATTTATTTATGAGAGCAGAGCAGGGGAGAAGCAAGGGAAGAGGAAGAAGCAGATTCTCCCGCTGAGCAGAAAGCCTGATGTGGGGCTTGAACCCAGGACCCTGAGATCATGACCTGAGCTGAAAGCACTTTACTGACTGAGCCACCCAGGTACCCCGGAAGATATAATCTTATATGTAGAAAATCCTAGAAGGAATCCACAAAGAAGCTGGTAGAACTGAAAAGCAAGCATAGCAAGATTGTAGGATACAAAATTAATTGGATTGTATTTATTTTTTAATTTTTTAAAAAGATTTTATTAGAGAGAGGTAGCAACAGAGATAGAGAGAGCATGCGTAAGGAGGAGAGGGAGAAGCAGGCTCCCCATTGAGCAGGGAGCCTGATGCAGGGCCTGATTTCAGGATCCTGGGATTATGACCTGAGCCGAAGGCAGATGCTTAATGGACTGAGGCACCCAGGTGCCCCAAATTAATTGGATTTTTATATACAGCAACAAACACTTGGCGATTAAAATTTACAAAACTATACCTTTTGTAGTAACATTGAAACTATGAAATACTTAAGGGTAAATTTTTTTTTTTTAAAGATTTTATTTATTTATTTGACAGAGAGAAACACAGCTAGAGAGGGAACACAAGCAGAGGGACTGAGAGAGGGAGAAGCAGGCCTCCTGCTGAGCAGGAAGCCCGATGTGGGGCTCGATCCCGGGTCTCCAGGATCATGACCTGAGCCGAAGGCAGTCGCTTAACTAACTGAGCCACCCAGGCACCCCTAAGGGTAAATTTAAGAAAACATATGTAAGCCCTATATAATGAAAACTAAAATATTAGGAGAAATTAATAAAGTCTTTAAATAAATCAAGAGATATATTATGTTCTTTGATCATTATTGTTCAATAATTGGTTTTACCCAAATTGATCTGTAAATTGAATGTAATTTCAGTAAAAATTGTTAGAGCCATTCTTACAGAAATTGACAAGGGGATTCTAATAAAAATCTAAAAGGTATAGTGGAATCAAACAGCTTTTTTTTTTTTTTTTAAAGATTTTATTTATTTGACAGAGAGAAACACAGCCAGAGAGGGAACACAAGCAGGGGGAGTGAGAGAGGGAGAAGCAGGCTTCCTGCTGAGCAGGGAGCCCGATGTGGGACTCAATCCCTGGTCTCCGGGATCATGACCTGAACCGAAGGCAGTCACTCAACCAACTGAGCCACCCAGGCTCCCCTCAAATAGCTTTTTTAAAAAAAGGACTAATGTTGGAGGTTTTAAACTAAGGCTACAGTATTTGGGACAGTGTGGTGCTGACATAAGTACAGAAATATAAATCAGTAGAATATAGAATCTAAAAAAAGATTCACACATGTTGTTTAACAAAGGTGTCAAGGTAATTCAGTGGGGGAAAGGGTAGTGTTTTCAACAAATGTGCTATAACAATTGGATATCCATCATTTGGGGAGCTTATATTAGCAAATAGTGAATTTCCATTTCTGGCCAAGGTAGAGGTAAAAAATTAATGTTCATGTACTTTCTCCCCTTACTTTACCATATACAAAAATTACCTTGAAGTGTATTTTAGACCTAATGTACAGCCTAAACTCTACAACTTCTAGAGAAAAGTATAGGAGGAAATCTCTGTGTTCTGGGATTAGACAAAAAAAAAAATTATGGGGAGCACATAAAAAATTGATAGACTGAATTTCATCATTTTCCTTCAAAGATGGTATAAATAACAAGGCAAGCCTAGAATGGGAAAAAATTTTTGCAAAATAACTCAGTAAGGTGGCAAACAACTTGTAGAAAAAAAATGTGAACACACTTCAGTTAGGTGCATGAATTACAGATAAGCACATGGGAAGGTGCTTAACATTATTAGTCATTAGGGAAATGCAGGTTAAAGCCACAGTGAAGCAGACTAAATCCCACTGCACACCCTCTAGAATGGCTATAGTTAGGCTTTGCCAGTGAGAGTGCAGTATGTTTCAGCTACGTTGACAAACAGCTGTCCGTTTCTTATGAAATTAGACTATACTTTGCCAAGCTGATCTGGCAGTCCTTTTCTGCATATTTACTTAAGAGGAATGAAGATCTCTGTTCACTCAAAGACCTGAACTCAAATGTTCATAGCTGCTTTATTCATAATAGCTAAAACCTGGAAACAGCCCACATGTCTTTCAACTAGTGAATGGATAAACTAGTTGTGGGATATCCATCCATTCAATTGAATACTATTCAGTGAAGAAAAGGAACAAGCTTACTGATAAAATCAATAGTATGGATGGATTTCAAGCATTCTACTAATGAGAGAATCTAGACTTAACTGAAGACTCATACTTCATGATTCCATTTAAATGAAATCTAGAAGATCAGTGGTTTCCAGGGACCAATACTGGTGGGTCAGGAAATTTACATAGGGGCAAAAGGAAACTTGGGAGTGTTGGGCATGTTCTATATGATTATGGTGGTGGTGGTGTAATGTATTTGTCATGTATATAGTGCATACATTTGGCAAATCTCATTGAACTCTACACATAAGTGGTTGTATTTTTTGTCTAAATTACACCTTAATAAAGCTGTTTCTAAGGAAAAAAGCCCAAAGTCCTATTAGTAGGGTATGGCTTTGCGCATTGACATATTTTATAAACTCCCTACCTGATTTTAATAGCATCCTAAATAAAGTGATGACAGTTTTCAGCTCTGAAAAACCAGATGTTTTCAAAGTTTGATTTATCTCTTAAGTTCAGATCTTTTAAAAGATGAAAATCGAGTAAGCTCTTTCTTACTGTTTCCAGCAAAAGAAAAAGAACCAACCATGTGCTGCTTATGGTTGGTTTTTTGTTTGGGTATACATCAATGTTAAGGCTGCTGCCTAATGACTCATTTTGTTAGACTGTAGGGCCTGCCTGAATTTTAGAGGCATTTAGGCAACATTTAATATGTTTGCACCTCCAGACCTAAGAAACCAGAATCCATGGGCATGCATCCCAGGCGTCAGAATTTTTTAAAGTTCTTGGGATAATTCCAAGGTTGAGAACCATTGTCATTGGAGGTGGTTTATCTTAACCTTTGATTATTGACTATAGTAGCCAAATGGAGATAATGTGTATATGTAAGTATCTTGATTTAACTGGGGTAAAGAACAAGTATTTTTGTATATTTATTATGTGCTTGGCATAATGCTAGAGTTACTACATACGTAAAGCAATTAGTCTCCCCATTTTGCAAGCTAGGAAATTGAGGTTCAAAAATAATTTATATAATAGAAATTGTTAGTGTTAAAAAAAGAGTGTATCATATTACTAATGATAATAAAATATGCTAACATTTCTATAGATAATGTTTACTTATCATAAACAAGGCCTGGACTATATCTTGTATGTTCATTGCTTCATATAATATAACTATATTGTTTTGAGGGGTTAGCACTATTGTAATTCCCATTATACAGTTGAGTAAAAAGCTTAGGAAAGTTAAGTATGTTCTGTAAACTTACAAGTGCTAGAGCTGGGATTTGAACTAGGTGGTGTAATGCTAGAGCCCACATTCTTAACCAGTGTCCTCAGCTTGATTTCAGACCTGGGACTGAGTCTTAGCTGTACTTTTTATTAGTGTTAAATTCTTCTGGCAAACTTCAGCTTACTTGTCAGTGCCCATTTTATATCCCTTTCTTCTCTTAAGCCATCTGTTCTTGTGTTCTTCCAGCTCAATGATATAACTTCTTGGTAGAAGTATAAATAATGTATGGTAACTTATCAGATAACATTTCTGTCCTTTCGAGACTATGACAGTCCCTCATCTTGTTCACCTTTGTATCTCTAAAAATCAGCATGGATGCTCCATTAATGATTGTTAAGAAGTGAATAATGCCATTATTCTATCTGAGGATACCAGAGAGCTTTTTGGCATTTGTGGTGTGTCTTAAGTGATGAGTAGGAGTTTCTCAGGCAAAGAAGAAGAGAAGGGCCGTCCAGGCAGAGGGAATTCCTGAGTGGAAGGGCATAGTGGTTTGGGATATGGTGAGTAGTGTCACATGTAACATGGTAGGTTGTAGGGAGAGGGTGGGGTATGAGTGTAGGAAGGGAAGTAAGTTGTAATTAGTAGTGGGAAGCCTTGAATACCAGCTAGAGGTGTTTGCATTTTTTTTTTTAAAATCTAGGGATAGAGGGAAATTGTGGAATATTTTTAAGCAGGTTAATAATAAGTTCCTGTGAACTTATATTTTAACTTTTTTTTTTAAAGTTAACCTGGTAGTAATGTAGAGTACATTAGGCAGTAAGAAAAATAGGAATTGGGAAGACCAGGTTGGATACCTTCCTAAACAAGAGACGAGGGCCTCAACTGAGACCATGGTGCTGAAAACCTTGTTCATATAAATAAGTAAAAGCAAATGGAAGTGTTTTTCCTGTGGCATTGTCATTCTTTTTTTTTTTTTTTTAATTTCTTTAGAGTTATCTGCCAAAAATCAAATAATGTCCTTCTTTAGAAAATTATGCTTGATCATGTGTCAGCTGATAACTCCAGTATAGTATTTCTTAAATTGTGTTAAAAGCAAAGGCATGGAAGTAACCTGCAGAGAGGTTGGGTCGATCAGTGGAGTAATTCCACACCAGTATTTTGAATTGTCCCTTTGGCATCCAGAACTATTTTGTACTTTAAGATAGTTGGTGATTAAGACTAAATAGGAAATGAGAATTTTTATGACTGATGTCTGAAGGCATCTCCAGCAGACCAGTTATAGGAAGCCATATATATATTAACATATAAATTCCAGCATAGTTAATGCATAATGTTATAGTAGCTTCGGGTGTAAGGAAGTAGTAGTACTTTTTAAAAGTTGAGAATCTAGGGGCGCCTGGGTGGCTCAGTTGGTTAAGCAACTGCCTTCGGCTCAGGTCATGATCCCGGAGACCCGGGATCGAGCCCCACATCGGGCTCCCTGCTCGGCGGGAAGCCAGCTTCTCCCTCTCTCACTCCCCCTGCTTGTGTTCCCTCTCTGGCTGTGTTTCTCTCTATCAAATAAATAAAATCTCTAAAAAAATAAAATAAAAGTTGAGAATCTAGAAAGTGTCTATATAACATTATCTGTCACTCATATTGCTTAGAAAACCTTTAGGTACTGATTATATATATATCTATATATATAATATATATATTTATTATATATATATATTTAAAGATTTTATTTATTTATTTGACAGAGAGAAACACAGCCAGAGAGGGAACATAAGCAGGGGGAGTGAGAGAGAGAGAAGCAGGCTTCCTGCCGAACAGGGAGCCTGATGCCGGGCTCGATCCCGGGTCTCCGGGATCATGATCTGAGCTGAAGGCAGTTGCCTAACCAACTGAGCCATGCAGGTGCCCCTACGAAGTGATAGGTATATTCTTAAAGACTGCTGCCCTGACTAGGGCAGTGACTGATGATGATGGAGAAAAGTGTTTGGATTTGAGAGATTTAGGAGGGAGAATTAGCAGGACTTGCGGGATATTCTCCTCCTAATTACTTGCAGTGGGTTTGCATTTCCAGAAGCATGAAGAATGTTATCAACTCAAAGAAAAGCCACAAGATATTAAGTTGACTAGAAGTACTTAAGTACTCTACATATTTAATATTCTCTTACATTTAAACTTGTGTCATATAATTGTATTGACATTTAGGTGTTTGGTTCTGTTTTGAGAAGTACACATTACAAACTCTTCTTAGGCTCCTCTGAAGTGTTTTTTGGTGTCCTTAATAGATTACTATAATGGTAGATATTCAGAGATTAAGAAAGCCATTTAATTTTTACTAGAGCAGGCCAGAAACAAAAATTAACTAGGGTAAGTCACACTAAATCATGAGTCCCTGTTGTAGTTTTATCTATCTAGGATTAAGTTTGCATGAGAAACTAACAAAGACAGTATATATATTTATCAGAATGAGGGCTAGATGGAGTTTACTGAGTGAAGTTCTGAGTGGTATAACAAAGGTACAGAGGAGAGGATCCTTTTATAAAAATAAATCTTCATGTGGAGTTGAGCAAGTTATAAGGTATCCCAAGTTAAACTGTTGAGGTCTAATGACTAGCAATCAGAGATTGTCTCAGATATTGTTACCAAGTTATTTAAGCAGTGAAAATTCAGGAGAACTGACAGGTATTTTTGTTTTGTAAAATGCTTGGCCCGTCATTGTGGACATGTTAAAATGGCGTAGTACAGCCTGTGTTTTGAAAGAATATGTATAGTAGACGCCCTCTGCTGACACAAAACTCGTGGGAATTCAATGACTTATTCTACTTCATGAGTCATTGTAGGCTCTAGAAAGTTGGAGGTTGATGTAAAATCTTCTATTCCCTTATTCTCATTTTCTCACTTGCCTTTTATGATGCATCTTACTGCACTATTATAATTCACTTGTTTAAAGATACTTGGCTTTTACACAATATGGTGCTTCGGCACAAGCTCAACTGTGAAGTAGCAGCCATCTTTCCCATTTCTGGGATTGTGCATCTTTCTTCAATAAGGTATTTTCCGGGCGCCTGGGTGGCTCAGTTGGTTAAGCGACTGCCTTCGGCTCAGGTCATGATCCTGGAGACCCGGGTTCAAGTCCCACATTGGGCTCCCTGCTCAGCGGGAAGCCTGCTTCTCCCTCTCTCCCTCCCCCTGCTTGTGTTCCCTCTCTGGCTGTGTTTCTCTGTCAAATAAATAAAATCTTAAAAAAAAAAAAGTATTTTCCCCTAGGCTTCTGAAGGGTAAGTTTGACTAAATGTGATTTTTCCCTTTTATACTGTTTTGAACCTAACCTCTCCAAGATGGGATTCCATTGTATACAACTGGGTATTAGACAAAAATTTTTTTAGTGTGTGTTTAGAAAGTCACTGAAAGTGCTAGAGCAGTTGGGAAAGGATGGATATTCATTTATTTGTTTCTGTCTTTCTGAGGATGTTATTTTTTTCACATCTTTTTTTTTCCCTTCTAGTTGTGGCAATTTATGATTATACAAAAGACAAGGAAGATGAGCTATCCTTTCAGGAAGGAGCCATTATTTATGTCATCAAGAAGAATGATGATGGTTGGTATGAGGGAGTTATGAACGGAGTGACTGGGCTCTTTCCTGGGAATTATGTTGAGTCTATCATGCATTATTCTGAGTAAAGCTCAGCAGGGCTCTGTTTCCCTCACAGGAATAGTCAGGTCTTCCCAGATTATCAAAAGGCCCTGGAGATTCCCCTCCAGTGAAATGAAGGAAGGATACAAATGACACAAACTATTTATGTTTTTTTTTATTCCCCAGTATTAAAAAAGCTGAATCTGAACAAATGGATCTTTCTGCCATTATTGTACTATGCTCAGCGGTTTGGATTAAAATAAAGTGACCGTTTCTAAATATGTCCGAGGTATAACAGCATATAACTCTGTAAAACAAATCAGGTTAAGACTGATTCAGAAAATCTGGGATCTTTCTCAGGAATACTGTACACCCTTGGGATTTCTCCTCCTGCAGAACCTGTGGCATTGGATGTTCTTCAGTGCCTGTGGTAGAGGGGCAGCCTTGTGGCCCCACTGCCATACCCTAGCTCCACACTTGCTTCCACTTGGATGAGGAGGAGCGACCTAGTATTTAAATATCATACTAACCATTTTTATAACTGTTTCAATGGCTTCTTTCCTCTTAAAACTGTAAATTCTGCATTCTCTCAGCACTTGAGTGCACCCAGTGAGTTAATGCTGCTGACTTGCATCCCTTCATGTTTTTCAGTTTATAGACTGAGGATGAAGTGAGTCCCCAAGCATTCTGAGGGTTGTTAACAATTGCTGGCTTGACTTTAATGTGCTGTTGCTGCTGCTGCATGAGACCTCACTGCCGCTGATGGCTTGTGGGCCCAGATGTATGACGTGTGGTTGCCTGGTTCACATGCTGAAGCAGGTGTGTGAAGCTAGACATGAGGTTCCTGAGGGTCTGAGTTCGAAGAGACTGACCTGGAAAAAATGTTCTGCTTGTAGACATCCTAGACGATTGCCTTAGGCACTGTTTCCAGGAGTAGAATCTTGGGAGGTCAGACCAGCTATTTCTTTACTTCTTTCACTATTTAGGAAAACTTTTTTTTTTTTTTGAAAATAGTTATTTTCAAGTCTCTTGACAGTGACTGGGAATCAAAGGCTTGCTACTGTGCTCCCTGAATGTTAACAGCCAGTGTTAGCTGCTGCTGTGTTTGTTTACTCAGTTCTAAGAAAGGTAAATACTCTCCCAATTTTGCGATTGGCTTTTGAAGTTGCTGCTCTTGGTAACAATCTGAACTTTGTATCTCAGACCAAGACTAGTGGGATAAAATGTATAAGGCCAAATACTCATCCAATTACATAGATACAAATTAAGATAATTTGAGCAAAACAGTATTTTTTTCTGTCTGTACAAGTTATAGTTTCACATTCAGTGGAGTTTGTAAGGCAGATGGCTTTAATCATCACTTCTTTAATCACTGTAAGAAATACTAAGAAGGTCCAGCAGGGCTTGCTGCTCACCAGCTGGGTGCTGTGCTGAGGACCCAGCTCACAGGCCCAGAGCTGCCATGGGTTTGCCTCCAACCCTGGGACTTTGCCAACTCATTTCTCAGTGCTGGGGGAAGAGGAGAGAGGCAGTCACTGCATTTATTTTAAATGAAGGCCCTAAACAGGATAGTGTAGGTAGAGGCATTTGATTGAAAAATGGATTAAGAGCACTAGTGTGTGAAGGAATTGAGATGGTGTAAGCAAAAGTTAATATTCTACTTGTAGATCTGTTTTCTGAGCACAAAACTTCATCACCATTTAACAGACCCAAATACAGAGTTTCATTATCAAGACTTTTTGTTTTAAAGTTGCAGGGGTTTTCCCAAAATTGCAAGTTAGCGATTTTGCTTTTAGATTTCTTCAGCTACTTTGAATTTAGCGTTCATTAACTGGCCTCCACTTCAGGCTTTTGTTAGATCATCTCGACCTTCTTTATGCCCTGTTTTCCTTTAAAGTAATGGCCCTGAGTGTCCTCTGAGCCTTCAGGTTCATTATGGACCACGACTATCTACCTGGAAAAGTTAAACTCTTCTTAGCGTTGGTGTATAACTAGGAAAACTGTTTTGAAATTTAGATGTGTTCCAGTTTTTACTTACATAGCTTTGTGCTGAGAAAGCTTAGTGGATTTTTAAGGCAAGAGGGTATTTTGAAATGCAGTGTAGTACCAGCTCACACTACAGAGGCAGAGAGTATAACTATGCCAAAAAGTTGGTGGCAGTCAGCTTGCCTGTTGGACCCCTGCTGGATTGTGGCATGCGGAAGACACTGGTGCCGTCCTTCCTACTGATGACCTGCAGCAGAGGGGGCTATATGGGTCAGCTTTTTCTGTATTTAGTACTAATGTATACAGTTGTTTTAAAAACACCTGTTAGATCTTCTGCATATTTTAAATTTCTGTACACTTTTGAATTCTATATATTGTCTTGGAAGGATGTTATATAATAATGATGGGCCAGGCCTACAGTAATTGGAGACTTTTAATGTATGTAATATTTCATAGATTGCATGCTATTAATAGTCTGTGAAGGTAGTATTTCTTGATTTATTGTAAGTTCCCCCCATTTGTCTTTTTATGAACTACAGGATGGTTGGTAGTAGCAATTTCAAATGAATGCAGAAATCTTACAGGATACATAATATTGTGGCAGAGATGATCCAAGTCTAAAATCTGCTGACTTGTAAGCAACCATTTTAACAGGAGAGAGGGAATCTAATGGGAGAGGGGATGTTTTCCCTTCCGAAGTGTTTTTCCTTATAAAAAAAGTGACTTAAGAGTTCAACCCCTCCTCCCCCCCATACCCTTTTGGTACTACTATATGAAAGGCCATGGGGAGACAAATGGAAATACTTTTTTGTTAACCTTTTGGCCAAGGCAATAAATCAGAAACCAACATAGTGTCAAGATCTAGACCTCGGAGTCAGCCTGCTGTATTTGGAGTAAATATGAATCTTTTCAGATGTCTTCTTCAGTATTCTCCGTTTTTTGGCTACTTGCTTTCTATCTCCCTCAACGACACCTGCTGTTCCCATCTTAGAGGTGGCAAGGGCCTGCTACTTCTGCTGTGTTCCTAGAAGTCACTAGGTGAGACATTCTTATCCCTACTTTTCTTTCCCCTTCCTGCAGTTTATTACCCAGCTAGACAGAAGGTTTATGAATCTTTACAGTGATGTCTGTGATGGAGCTGTGCTTCCTAACAGTCTTTTGTTGATGATTACTTAGGATTTTTCTGTTTGAGAGTCATCAAAATGATGGTAGTTTGCTTTTATCCTTTTGTGTTCATTTTCTTTTAGCAGGTACCTTTCTACATTAAGAACTATATATATATATATTTTTTACCTTTTCTCCTTGGTGGAGAGAGCAGGACACATCCTGAAGGCCACATTTCCCTTGGAACAGGGTTTGTTGGAGGAATTGGCAGGTGACTGCCAGGTCTTCGAAAAGAATGGGGATCTGAATCACTTCCCATCTGTTCACTTCTGAACTTCCTGGCCAGGAACTCCTGACTGGTGTAAAGGTGATGATTTCCCCTCACCATATGATTTACTAAGAATCATTGAATTTTAGAGCTACATGAGATTTAAAAATTTTTAGTTTTCATTTTGACTGATGAGGTTAGATATTTCATTTTAGATAACAGCTAGTTAACAACAATAGAGTTCCTGGTTCAATGCCTGTACTCTTTCTACAGCTGTCCTAATTGAATATGCTGTATTTTTTTTTACTTATGAGTGCTACTTGATGTCTTCAGGAAGATACTTGAAAAGATAAGCTGTTTTGATACCATCAGTATTCAAACTGTTTAAGAGTGTACTAAGCACAACTTAATTAGTGAACCTAATCTTCATGTTAACCCTTCTACTACTCCATTCAGTACTATGTAGCAAAAATAGGTTACTTGATTCCAGCACTGGCAGGAGCACAGCAAACAGCCTTATTTGAGAGAGCCTTATAAAAATCGTTCTTAAACAGAGGCATTGTGCTCATAACCTTATGTTTATTTTATGCTAATCTTTATTCCTGTTTCTTACTGAGAATTTCAGAATTCTTAAAAAAATTGACAAATGAAACGATAGGGTCTAGCTATGTATAAATGATCCTTGCTCAGTATTTTGTAAAAAACACAAAAAGCTTATTTTCACATTATGGATGAAAGTGTCTTTTGCAACTTCAGAATTCTATGGAAAGGCAGTTTTTCATATTTTGTGTCCATGTATCCTTTTTCTTAAAATGGTTTACAAAAAAGAATGTTAACAACTTCTGATCAGGCCAGTTGTATCTTTAAGCTCCTCCAGGGAGGATTGGTGTCCTGAGCTGAGTAGGAATCATGCAGGAAAACTTGAGGGAGCGGTCTATTGCCAGTAATGTTTCTTGTGTGTGCCATTAAGCCACCTCCAGCTGAGTGGGGGAATCTTCACTTTTTAATTTGGAAATTGTATTTGAAACTGTTGCTGTGTACTAAGAACTTAACCTAAATAAAATTCGAAAAGTATGTCCATATGTCCTGTGCATGTTTTTATGCAAATAACCAAAGAGGTTACAAAGGTGCTAAGTCGAAGTATACTGCAGAGAATCCTTCCCTAATGCTCTAACATGAGGGTTTTTAATACAATTCTTTTACTAGAAAAAGGAGAGCTTTTTTTTCCTCCTCGCTTGACAAACAATTGTGATTCGTTAGTACATTATAAATACACGTTTATACATACCTTGACATAGTAGGCCAACACGTAATTGTTGTGATACCAAAGCTTTGAAACCTTTTTTAAAGAAAAAAATCTTAAATAGCCAAAGCTTACTTTCTCAAAACTCTGTTGGTACAAAGTAAAGGTTAACCAGTTGAACATATCAAATTGTGTTTAATTTACCTTCTCACTTAATTTGTTCTTACTGCACAGCTTATTTAGGGACATCCCAACATAAGCGAAAAACAGTTTCTTAATGATGCCGATCCACAAACAGTCAAGTCCCCATGTTTAAATGAAATCTATTCTTTTTATTAAGGACTGGGTAAGCTGACATAATGAAAACACAAAAAAGAAAACAAATTTACACTGACTGTATGACTACTGTCCTAAGCCATTACAATAGTTCACTGACAGTAACTGGTAATTTGGAAAATAACTTAATCCAGCAGTAGAACAAAAAAACATCATCAGTAGTACTGAATATATCTCTCTCATATATATATATATATATATCTATATATATGTCTATATATAGGTTTGCACAATCAGGGAGCAAGGCACATAATGAAATGAGAGTGTACATTTAAGCAGAAGAAAATAGCAACAAAGCTGAAAGAAAAATTGTAACTTCACCTTTACCGAGCTATGCATAATCATAATCTTGAATAATGTTCTCTATCAGGTACTTTATAATGTAGTTCCTTTGCCTTCCTTTTCATGCTTTAAAAAACTATATTCCTACATTGTATCTATTTATGGCAAAGCTCCCACAGCCTAGATATCAGTGTAAGCCTTGACTCCATTTTTTAAAGAAATGGGAAAAGGAGCAATCCCAGTTAAATATGTGCAACTTTCCTTTAAAACAGTAAACAGTGTTTTTACATTTAGCACAAGCTAATGATATTGTAAATGTAATTTCTATAAAAGGAGTTCACTAGTGGCTAATGATAAAATTAAGCAAAATCATTTGAAACATTCCAGTTAATGCTTATTTTCTAGGAGGGTTATTTACAAGTAGAAAAAAAAATATAGGAAGTAGGAATCATGAAAAATGGCAGTTTTTGGTATTAGGTTACAATAAATCTGACAAACAATGGATAGTTCCCCAAAATGTAAAGACTTTCTGTAAGTGCTGCCTGTTCTGCCTAAGAGGTTGAGGCTTCAACAGGTAAGAGGTTGGTGTTAATAGCCATCTGTGATCAACGTGGTCACTTCTGAACTTAGCCATCTTTTAATATGTAGTGTTCACTATCACCCTGACTCCACTCACTTCTCTAAATGTCTTTGGTAGGAAGCGGCCAGACCCCATTCAGGTAGATGAAGCCATCTCTTGTGAGACAGAAATTTTTCTCTATTTCTGCACAAACTACAAATACTCCTCTTCCTTCTCTTTCATTAGCACCTCAAAGTTTGCTTGTTGGATTTTTTAAAATGCTCTTCCTCCAAAAGAGTTCAAGGCACTGGGAATTATAGCAGAGAATTATCGACAGAGAGCAAACAAATTATAGAGATTTTTTCCCCTTATGTGTTTATCAAGTATATATTTTTTTTCTTTAGCAAGTGTATTCTACAGCTAACTTTCAGGTTTCTTTTACATATAGACCTTCCAAGGGCACAGTAAGAGTAGAGCACTTATTTAGTTGGAGGGACAGACTGATAAAAGTATAGAAATATTCTACAAAATTCTTAAAGGAAAATAAACCTTAAAAGACAGTGGGATATTTAATTGTACTTGCATCTCTCTGTGCATCAAATCTCACCTTGGTGAGTGAGCACATACTCCTATAGGGTTAGGGATAACCCACTTTACATAAGTGATGTAAAGTGTATAAAAGCAAAAGTCAAAAGTGCCAAAAGGAACTAGCAACCTAAAAGGGAGTTTTAGAAATAGTCATCTTCTCATCAAGTGTATTAATCCAAATTATTCTACCTACTTTACCTAAAGCAAGTCATTACACCTATAATCACACAGGGCCATACAGGTTTAACTGATTTAAATTTGAATAAAATCGGAGACACTGTATTCAGCTGTAATTTGTTAGCTCTGAAGGCATATGAAAAAATTAAAACTAGGGAAAAGGTCTTTTGTTTAAATTTACCTCAGGTTTGTAACAAATTGCTTTTAGGCTGAGGAAAAAAAGGTGACAAAGGGTTCCATTGGTGGCTTGAGAGTCAAATAAAACCAGTCCATACCATTACCTGACACTTTCTTTTCCAGGCTAGATTTTGTAACCTTACATCCTTGAAACAAGCTTATTAGCGACTGTATTCTCCCAGAAGAGCAGCTTCTGAAACTAATTGGATGTACAGCTCCTATTAATCTTGATCTCAGAGTTGTCACTGTATTGGATCATGTTCTCCCAATTTTGTTTAAACTTTCTTGATAAACTCAGCATTGTCTTTAATGTCAAGTAAACATTCTCAGAGACAGGACTGTCACGATCGTTTCCAGCTCTTAGGCAGAATATGGCATCAGTAGGCAGGAGCTATAAAACACCATCGCGTCCACATGACTTTGACATTTTCTGATGAAAACTGTTTCTGGGAATTTTTAAGTCACCAATCTTTCTTATCTTAAAAAGTCCCAGAAATTTAAAAAATCCAATTTATAGTTAAGTGGGTACCTATAAAAGCCATAAGAATACCTTTCCTAAGGGAAAATCAGAGCAGCTGAAGAAATAATGTATTTGAGTAGAAAAAGCCAAGCTGAATAAAATTTCCATACAGAAGAGTCTAGCATTTATATTCTTACCTAGAACCTGTATTTGTTAATAGAAGGTTCTGCGGCACTTCAGAGTCAGTACCCAAACTTTAAGCACAGGGCAATCACCAATTCTGAAATGATCTGTAGTAGAAGTTAGGGGTGTCACTAATTAACTAAGTCACTAGCTGAAACAGGCACCTGTTTGCACTGGCCCCAGCGTGCTATTCATTTCTCAGTATGGCCAAGTCAGCTGTCCAGATGTTCTTCTCTGACCAGAAGCAGATACATGGGGTTGGAAGAGCTCCTGAGCAGACGGCAGTGGAAGAAAGCACAGTCCTAGTGTCCTCCGGCAGTATGTGTTCTCTGACAACACACTGGAGAAAAGTTCCAAAAATAACAGAGTAGTCTCAAAAGAACCCCACAGAACTACATCCCAACAAGTCCAAATTTAAAAACACCCCCACAAGGGGGTAAAAAGCTAGAAGTATAATCTAACGTATTATTCTGTTTTTTTTTTTTTTTTTTTTTTATTGTTTCACATAAAGGGGGGAAAAGTTGGTTAATAGCCTTTTCTGTCTTTGGAGAAATGTAAAAGAAAACCACCCATTGTAGACAAGCCTTGGGATTGGGGTATAAATGACCTAGGTCTCTTCTTGGTGCAGTAAGCGTTCTAAAGGATGTTCTTTCAGGAAAGTGATACACTAGAAGCATCGGTCTGAATGGCTGTCAGGACTGACACAAGCCAAGAAGTCCTAGGGAACCCCACAGTGACTAAAAGCATGTACCTTAGGGCTTAAATCAGGGATGAAGGAAGACTAAGGGAATATTACTGTTTTTTGCCTCCGGGGAAGTTGAAGTCCACCTTCATATAAAATAAAGACCATCACCACTATAAAATCCCTAGTGATGAATATTTCTATCATTGGATTCCTATTGATCACTTTACCTGGCAAATAAGGGTGATCCTTAGAATATAAAGCTTCAGGCAGAACTGTGGAAATTACTTCACTCACGAGTTACAGCAGAGCTTGGCCACCTGTACAGAACCATTACTGAAATTGCTGTGCATGCTGAAATTTACAATGCAGATGTGTGAAAGGTCACTTCCTAATAAGCCTATCAAGCACACAAAACTGAGAACATGAAAAGATCCAAAAAGTACCTACTAAAGAGGCAGGGCTTTAAAAAATGCACAATAGTACATATTCTTATTGCTCGACAAGCACGTGAATTGCTGAACAGTAGCCTAGAGATCTAGGCAATGGAGAGGTGCCCCTTTGTATTCTCTATGATGCAGTCCTTTTTTGGAGGTGGTTTTATAGGAGTATCTTGTGTATATATTACAACTTATGCTTATTCTTAATTTACTATCTCTGCCCCAATGCATTGACATCACTTTCCTTATGGGACAATGTCAAAGATTTTTGCAATTTGCACTTGAAATTCTTATTCACGATAGGTAGAGACTTTTATTACAAGATGTGCTCATTTATCACTGCTGTGATGGCTAGTTTTTATTGTTTAAGAGCAGCTCTGAGATTGCATTTTATTTGTAATGGTCACTTCATCATAAACTGATGAGACAGTAAATATTTCTCTCATGTACCAAGGAAAATTCACAGGACCAAAAACAAAACAAAACATTAAGCATAGTGTGAAGCATACAGAATTGTAGTGTGTCATTAGAGCAATGATTCCATTTGATACCAAACTGCACATGCATAATATGTAATGTCACTCACTGCACTTGGACTACACTACTCCTATCAGAACACCTGGGAACCTGGATAAATCTTCACAACCAGGCCACAGCGAGCAAGAATCCTAGTGTGCTCCAGTAGCTAAGGACCATTTCATGGTCCAAAACCTCCATTCTTTCCCTCCCTCTGTGATAGTCCCATCTGTCAATGAATTCTTTGTTATACACTACAGTCCATACGAAACCTAAAGATACCCACACGGGACAGTTCCGTTCTATCCTAATCATCCATCCTAGAGCAACACACAAAAACGCATTTCAGAAGCTAGTTTTGTTTTGTACTGATGCACTGTATCAGATATGGGATGTGTATATTTGAAATAGCAACTGTCTACAGATCTCTACTATCCACATCTACCTAAAGCACACACTATAAGATAACTGGTGACCCAAAGACATACTGGGATGGAGCATTCCAGGGCTATTGTGTCAGATACTCTCTTACAACAAATCAAAACAAGGATCATGAAGCCAAACTCAACAAGGCTTCACAAAGCTCATGAAAAAGATTCCAACAGTACAAAAAGAACTATCTGAGATTACAGTACTAAGTGATCCATGTATTGTAGGCAAAGAGCTTACCTGTGACAGAACACATCCTAGACACAGGTGGGATCAGAGCGGCACTACTGCAACTAGAATGGTTTAGTCCTATCATATTTACTTCCTATGCACAAGCACGGATAGACAGAGCGTCTGTGGAAAACTGCCCACCCACGCCAGTGACCCAGCCGGGCTGCTGACCGTTTCCTGATTTAAAGTGCCCCTTCACGTATAAGTAACGAAGTGTCAGCCAAGCAGCTCGAACTTCAGCCAAAGGGGGTAAAAAGCAAACACCAAAGCCCCATCAATACACAAAACATTCTGTTGTCTTCTCAAACTGAGAGACAGCACATAATACACCTAATCCTTAATATATAATACACAACATGCACAGATAGGCTGCACATGGACACTTAGAAAATGCCTTCTAAGTCAGTCAGTCAGACGTTTTTGGTCCAATCCACATGATAGATAACAGAAATCCTAAGGGACAGGACACACATCCCCTTCCATGCCTCTTCCACTCAAAATACACAAACCCATTTTCGGATTAGGAGAGAAAAGGAATAAATAGACTCACTCCCAGCTATATATATACACACATACATATATGTATACATATATATACATATACATACACACTATCTATGTAGAGCTCTGTGTGTTCAAGCACATGTACACACACATATAGCTGGATTCTACCTGAATAACATCATACTAGGAGGCTCTGAACACCAGAATTCATAGGTGATCAGGTGAGCTGATTGTAGAACTGGTTAGATACGATGAATATAAAGTCCAATGGTAGCTACTACCAGTCTCTTGAGAGCTTGGTGTTCTGGTCTCTTTTGGGAGGAGCAGGAGGGGGTCCTCTCCGCAACGTTGCATAACCCGATATATGACTACCTCCATAACTGGCTTTCTGTTGATCAGAGAGCAGTTCTGGGGGGGGTGGCGGCAATGCCATATCATCCATGGTGGCTGTGGGTTCTGCTCTGGACATGCGGGAGGAGGAGAGCGAGCCGTGCCGGGTAATGGACTTCCGTTGCAGTGTCCTATTGAGGTCAGCGAGGAATCCAGGCTGGACACTAAGGCTGGATTTGGGAGAGGTGGGCACTTGTGGCACAACTGTGGCCATTGCTGGCTGCTCAGAGATCTCTGCTTGAGTGAGGCGGGTGCTGTCATTCCGTTTGGGTCTAGTGGGTGGAGGGGCCTTCTTCGTTGATGTTTTGGACCACGGCTGTGGTTGAGGATTGACGACTGCCACTTTTGGAGAGGTGTTTCCCGAGAATACAGCTGGAATCTCTATGGGGGGCAGAGGAAGCTCTATTTCAGGTGGAGGGGGAGGAAAGTCAGAATCCGACGGAGGAGAAGGAAATTCTACCACAGAGTCCTTTCCACGCCCACTCAGGGCAGCTGCTTTTGTCGACACACACCCTTGTTGGAGAATTCCAGGAAGGTTAACTCCAGAAAGATTTAGTTTCCCGGGTTTGGGGGGTGCTGCAGGAGGTGATGGGGTCTCTCTGCTGGGAGACCCTGAGGGTTCTGCTGGCGATGCAAACTTGCTCACTAGACTGTCCACCGAGGGTCTCTTAGGCTCAGGGTGCTCTGCGCAACTGCTGGACTTAATGCTGGAGTTTCGCTGCGGGGTTGGGGGCGGTTTCTTTGCCCCGGGGCTGGATGTCTTACTGGTCTTTTTGCCTGGGGATCCACTTTTGTCAGAGACAGGAGAAGCTGCGGATGTAGCTGTCAGGGGTGGTGGTGGTGGGGGGGCTGGAGCCGTTGGGGGTGGGGGTGGAGGAGGGGGAAAGGCAAGGCTGCTCTCAGGTGGAGGAGGAGGGAAATCCGGAGAAGGGACAGGGACAGAGCTGGGCTGCCACTTGGGTTTTGCTTTTACAGCAGGAGGGGACTGTGGGGCCACATTTGCTGAGGGAGGCTTGAAGGGCTGCTCCATGGGAGGAGGGGCTGGAGGGGGCGGAAACTGGCTGGCTATCTGCTTCACGACTGAGGGCACCGGAGACAGTGGAGAAGGAGGTGGTTTCACACAGAAGCTCTGCTGCTTAGGTAATGTGGGTGGAGGGACTGGACCAGGAGGAGCAGGGGGAGAGGGTGGAATATGGGAGACAGGAAAAGCTGGCTGCTTTTTTGCTGGGGGAGCTGGAGGAGTAGGTGTGGGTTGCACAACTTGTGTCATAACAGGTGGCACGGTCTTGGTGCTGGTTGGTGGGGGCACTGTGACAA
>PITA01023832.1:0-27409 GCA_004023965.1 Spilogale gracilis
ATGTATCCCTGTAGAGGAAAGAAGCCTTAATGTGTCGCAGGCGATGCCATACAGAGGAGACCACACCACATAGCGGAGTTATGATGAGAACAAATGCCTCCATTTAGATTGCGCTCAGGAAAACTGATGATTTACTGTACACACTGGAGCTGGATAAATTGTTTATTAGTGAAGGACGGGCCAAACCAGTTAGAAATAGTTGGAGAGGTCCAGGAATCAGAATGCAGGAGGGAGCCCGACAGTTGTCACAAGCCTGACTTTTATAAGTAGTTTTCAAAGATGTGTTGGGGAACAGAGACTTCTTTCCTGTGGCAAGTTAGCTTGAGCAGAAATTACTAGAAACTATGACTTGTATTAACTCAGGGATAATCCTTATAAAACAATTAGAGTCTCCTTCGTATGGGCCTTAGCCAGAACTAGAACCTGCCTAAAATGAAAAAGTATGATCTGAATTAACTCAATACTGTATTTTAGAATAAGTGGAGTCTTAGCCAGTAATATACACTAACACGGTTTTCAATTTGTACTGTAATTAGTACATTAAAAGCACATAGTGCGGCTAAGGGTGTTTTGTGTTCTTGATAAGTTAAATAACCCACCTAAACCCTTATTCATATTTAATTTGCTAAGCAATCTGTTTCTTTGTAGATGGCATAAAGGTAAAGTTTAGCTCAGTTCTTGCGCACTTTAGTGGGAATTAAATCATTGAGATTTTACTGTGGAGACTGAATCAGCATGCTGGGTTGAGATTTCTATTGTGAACATCTAATTATCCCAGTTTCAAGGATGTTGCCTTTATAATGTTAAATAATACTCACTTCACGGTTTCTTTTATTTTTGTTCAGCAAAAGACTCCAAATCCACTTTATTATATTTTGGTTTTGAAGTTGTTTTAAACAATCTATTAATCGACAATTTGTCCTTGGGGCTTGTCTTTTATCTTAAAGTTGGAGGTTTCCCTGAGGCCCCACAAAAACATCAAATGGTATAAATAATAGTTAAACATTGTATGTGGCTTTCTTGCTCTTCCATTCTTTCCTTCCTTCCTTCCTTCCTTCCTTCCTTCCTTCCTTCCTTCCTTCCTTCCTTTTCTTCTTTTTCTTTGTGTTTGGTCATTTGACACTCAAATACAATAGACATTGTTAAGAATTCATTCTATAAAGGATGTGGCTTGCTGATTCCACCAGTCAAAGATGCTAGAATGTTGGTGGTGATTGCCAATTTTGGTCATTTGGTTCAGATCTTAATTATACTTTAAGTAGGGCAGATTCCCACTCCAGAACTACCTAGAGTTTTCTGAATCGATATTGGTATGTAGAAGCCAGCATACAGGGTGCAGAATGGGTGTAGGGTGCTCCATCCCCCAGCAGGGAGAAGGTGAGACCTTCTCAGGTGTCACTGACAGCAGTGCTTCCGTCCTCCTTCTGTTCTTGGTCTTCCCTCCTTGTCTGCTTCTTCGTGGCCATTGGTCCTCATTCTTGATCCAGCCTGGCCCAGTTGTTCATATTGGTCAGTTTCCAAGAACCTGTTATGTTGTTTATCTAAATAATATTTATAAGAATTTCTGTCTGTGTTTTTATTCCCCAAAGTTAAACTGTAAGAAAATGAGAGATTTCACTAAATGGGAGTTAGCATAAATTCACGCGGATGCTTGACGTGCAACCTCCATCTTTGGAAGCCAGTGTTGCAGCAATGGCCGGTTACAAACTACTTCCTCTGTGCGGTGGAGAAGGAGGGCTGGTGGGTGGTTCTAGACCTCCCTTGCTTTTGCTGGGAAGGGCATAACTTCACTGAGGATTTGCCTTTAAGCATTACCCCCTGATACTCAGCACACCTCTCCTTCAATACTGTTCCCACATATTATCTGTAGGGGAGGAAAAGTTTTCTTCCCTTCTCGGCTCTTTGGCTGGTCTAATAATTAAATTGATGGTAAGATGTATTAACAGGAGAAAACCAAATTTAATTTAGTACATACAGGAGGTCATAGAAATATGACACTCAAAGACATGACCGAAGTAGGCAACTTTTATACCTTTTAGACAAAGAAATGGTAAATTTATGAGGAATTGACAAGACAAAGAAGTTTGGCCCTAGGGTAGTTCATCTTTTTCTATAGTCTCTTTGACCCTGAATTTTCTCTTTGGTTATTGGGATGTTTCTACCACCTGGTAAAGAAAGGGTACCTTTCCCCTGGGCTGTTTCTCAAATAATTCTAATTCAAAATAATCAAAGTGGTGTATTTTGGGGTGGCCTGCCCTGAACCCCTTCATATCCTGTGAGTGCATTCTTTTATCTCCTTCAGAGCCTTGAATCTTATCTTTTCACTGAAGCTCCCCATTTAATGTGACCTCCTTATTTCCCCATCTTGTTTATTCTGCTTTGATTTTTTTTTTTATCCATAGCACTTAGCTCCTTCTAACTGATTATAGCACTCATTTATTTTCATTGTGCACACTATCAAACTTCTCCCCATGCCTGAAAAGCATAAGCTCTGGGAGGGCAAGAATGTTTGTCTATTTTATTCACAGATGAATCTCAAGTGCCCAGGACAGAGTCTGGCCCATAGTAGGTTCTCAACAAATATTTTCTTCCATGAACTTAATAAATGTAATGGAGCCAATCATAACTGCTGGTATTTACTGCACACTTCCTTGTACTTCAGTGTTGCATTTGTGTATTTTTAAAACACATTATCTTATTTGATTCTTCCAACAGCCCCATGCTATTGGTATAATCGTCATCATTGTCATCACTTTACATGTGGTAAAATTGAGGTTTAGAGAAATTACTTCATTAGTGAAAATCACTCAGTTAGTAAATATAGACTTAGGGTTGGGGCCAGAAATACTCAGCATCTGGATTCTTAATCACTCTCTATAGTTGCCTACAACAGGCCAGTTGTGTAATTTGTGGGACCCAATATAAAAGGAAAGGAGTCTTGTTCAAGAACTGTTGGAATTTCAAGATGGCGGCAACAGAGCATTAAACCAAGTGAGGGGTCCCATGTGATGGTACAGGCTGCCTGTTTATGAAGCAGGTGAGGGCCTACTAAGCGCAGCCATGGAGACCAAGGGTGAGCACTACTCTTTTGTCCTTTGGGTAATACCCACCTTTGTTTGAAATTTAGAGATGGAAGGAACACCAGAGGTTAGTTCATTGCATTCACTTGACAGATGAGGAAACTGAGTTTCAGAGGGGCATTCTTTGTGAAGGAAAACACATACCGTCCCTTGGTAATGAAAGAGAACAGAGCATTTTTTACTATGATCTACAGAGTCTAGGTCATTGGTTATATTTCCAATAGCTGATCATTTTCAGGGACTTGTTAAAGAAACTAAGAAGAATTCAAGGGTATCCTCAAAGTGCTGTCACTCCCGTTTGCATTCATATACTCTTTCCTAGTGAAAAAGAAGAGAGTGCATCACCCTTATAAATATCTGACTAGTGTGTTTGGTAAAAAAAAAAAAGTTAAGTCTACAGATTCAGACGATTGTTCCAGGAGAAAATATCCTCCCGAATGCCCCTCCTTGGCTCCACCCCTCTCAGATTTCAGTGTCTAATTAAATGATACTTCCTCCATCAGGCCTTCATTTCCATTTAACCTAAGTCAACATACATTGTTTGTTTATGCGAGTTGTACTGATATGTACAATTTTGGAAATTAAGGCAGGGAACAGTTTAAAACAGCACTGCACGAGCACACGTTTCATGAGCTGTCAGGGAGCTATGTCAGAGATTAATTAATTGCTTACCCAGACCCATTCCTTCTTTTTTCACAAAGAGAAGTGCAAATTTGTTCAGGATGATGACGGGTTGAGTTAAAAATATTCACTTCCTTGGTCTACCATCGTATAAGCCTTGGGAGACACCACTGTGTACGCAGGAGAATGAAAAGCATTCTCCTTTATATCTCCATAATAATGCTCCTCCTAGCATTATTATAAAATATTCTTAAATTTTATAAAAATAAATAAAAATTTTATAAAATTTTTATAAATTTTATAAAAATAAATTTTATTTTATATAATAAAAACTGCCATTCCAATCATTTTTAAGTGTGCAATAATTACATTCACGATATTGTACAGCTATCACCACCCCCATTTCTAAAACATTTGTATAACCCCAAACAGAAACTCTCAAGCAATCGTCAAGCAATAACTAACTCCCCATTTCCTGTCTCCCCAGCCCCTGGTAATGTCTAACCTCCTTTCTATCTATAAATTTGCCTGTTCTTGAAATTTTATGTAAGTGGTATCATACAATATTTATCTTTTCATGTCAGGCTTATTTCACTTAGTATAATATTTTCAAGGTGTTTCCATGTATCAGAACTTCATTTGTTTTTATGGCATAATGATATCCCACTATACAAATGTGACACATTTAGTTTACCCATTCATTTGTTGGTGAGCACTTGGGTTGTTTTCACTCTTTGGCCACTGTAAATAATGCTGCTATGAGCACGGGTATCCAGTATCTGTTTGAGTCCCTGCTTTCAATACTCTGGGGTCTCTAACAAGGAGCAGAATTGCTGGGTCACCTGGCTGGGTCATTTGTATGTTTAATCTTTTGAGAAACCAAATTATTTGCAAAGTGGCGCAAAAGGCTTCCAGTTTCTAAACATCCTCACTCACACTGGTTATTTTCTGTTTTTGCGATCATGGCCACCCTAGCAGGTGTGAAATGGGAGCTCATGGTGGTTTCATTTACTTTTAACTAGAGACAATGCCATTGGGTATCCATTTGTGTGGGAAATCCTTTCGACCTTAGAGATCCTCCCTGTAGACAGCATCAAGTTTACAGCATTCCTGAGCTTTGCCAAATTCCCTCAGTGCTTAGGCACTAAGTAATGTGAGTGTTTTAATAAAACCTCTCCCTTTCATATAGCACCCTGTACCACTACCCATATGTGATAAGTTTACCCAAAGTATTCTTGATTAACCAATTGCATACTCAAATCCATTTTTTTCTTTTTTACAGAGAGAAATGAAAATTTGTTCAGAGCGGTGATGATGTAGTCAGTTAAAAATGCTCATTTCCTTAAGCTAGGAGTGGCCATGTGATTCGGTGGCATAATAGAAGTCTGTGGGGTTGGGCTTCTTGGGAAGCTGTTTTATGGTAAAAAGGGATACTCACACCTGGCATATGCCCCTTCCTCCTGTGTGTCATATTAGATACCAAGTCTGTATGTGGGGTCCTCATTCTGTAGCCCTTGGGATAAAATAGTACAGTAAGGACAGTGGAGCAAGAAATTAGAAGGAAACTGGACCCTCAATGTCTTCCTCATGTCTCTGCCCAGGTCTGCAGATGACGGTCTGTGGATGTTTGGACTTTTCACTCAGCTAGTAAAGCCTGACTTGGTTAAGCTTGTGTAGTTGGCTTTTTGGTACATATGACCTGAAGGGATCCTAACGTGAAGCCGTGGAGGTCCCAGCTGATGGGAATCTAGAACTAACTGAACCAAGGAGAGAAAAGGAGGCAGAGAACAAAAATTGGATGTGTTATAGAGCTAACTGCATGGTAAAGATCTCTGGAGGTAAAATGCAGTGCAGAGACCGTCTTTCATGTCCCAGCGCATTTCCCAGCTGTTCATGGTCATGGTCCCCGGTCTACATCAAAAGACACTTCAAGCCTCTTCTTATTTCCTCTAGGGGCTTGGAACATCCTGCTTGGTTAGATCAGACTTTCTTTGAGAATAGCTTAAACCTCATGAATTAGAAACTAGAGAACGAAGAACCACAATCTCTGAACCATTAGCTTAACTCTCCATCCATGCAGCATAGGGGTGTCCCAATAGTGAGAAACAACCTTGAGTCTCCTTGAAGAGTAAATGCAGAACATTGGGAATAAAAATCCTCTTCTGATGCTTCTCTGAACAACGCAACTCTCAACATACCTAGCTCCTTTAAATCTCTTGATTTATTGTGCAATAAAATAAATAGAAAATAAAAGGACCTTCTCACGAAAAATCTATTTTTATAAATGCATAGGCCCATATCCCAACTTCAGCTGTTTTGCTCATTAATTCCTTGGTGTGCATGAGTGTTGCCACATATTTGTTTTCTTTTCAGGTCATTTAAGAGTATTGATTCCTCCCTCTCTAGTGTAGAACTCAATTCTCTAAGGACTGGTTAGTAAAACATTTCCCAGCTCACTCAGTGTCATTTAAAAATGGTTACGCTTGGTTTCTCCAATTTAAAGTTTCCCTTCCTGGCTCCCATATGCTAGCAGTTTGTACTTTTATTCTTTAATTCTTAAGGGCAGCTCTGAGATGTTCTGCTGGTATCATTCCCTCTAACTGCCTTCTCTTCGGGGCTAAAACATCAGGAGCAACGTCATACCAGATAAGCCATCAAGATTACTGTTTTCACAGCCAAACGTTTTTGAGGGGAAAAAAAAGTTGTAGGTGGTCATGTGTCATCTTTGGGCTCCAAAGGAAAATGCTAAGTTGCGCATTAGTTGTCGCATAAATTTGCATATTGATATATACAATCCCAATGATTTTAATAGCATCGCAGATTAGCAGAGACAGAAGGACGTAGACACACGAAGGCTGACATTCAGAGACTCCCAACCAGAGGCAAACAGAGCCCAGGAAAGGTGTGGGGATGGGCCACTGGCAGCAGGGAAAATCGGACAGAACACAGAGGGTGCTATGGGAAAGATGGCAGGGCGGCGGGTGGGCAGCTTGGGAGAGCAGACGGCACTTGTTAAATCGCTTTAAGGAAACTCCCTGCCCCAGACCTCCACTCTCCTTCAGTTTTTAGACTCAGCCCTGAGTGGAGTGTGGAGGGAGCGAGGCTGATGGCTTACTGAGGCTAGGAGTGAATCAGAAGATCTGGAAGTAGTCTAAGGTCTACAGGAGAATTTAGACTTATATTAATACAGTCAATAGGCTCTTAAAGGACTTTTTTCTTTTTCATTTGGTGTTCATTTTGGTCTTTCATTCTCTCCCCCATGACCTGACTGGGACATCCAAGCACAGGAGCAAGCCTTAACTTCCTGTATTGACTAGAACCCTTTGGCACTTTGCCAGCAACCGTCTGGTCCTTGAGTGAAGATTCCACTGGGTTGACTTGCAAACCAAACTACCGATTTGTTAAATTTTCTATGAGGTCGTGAAGATCAGGGTGTGTACCACTGAAGAGTCTACTCTCTGCTAGGAACCTGGTGCCTGGGAAAACTCATTAAAAATTAGGGCAAAGTGGGGCGCCTGGGTGGCTCAGCTGGTTAAGCAACTGCCTTCGGCTCAGGGCATGATCCTGGAGTCCCGGGATCGAGTCCTACGTGGGACTTGCTCGGCAGGGGGGGTCTGCTTCTCTCTCTGACCTTTGACCTTTCCGCTCTCATGCTCTGGCTCTCAAATAAATAAAATCTTTTAAAAAAAGAAAAAAAATTAGGGCAAAGTGGCTCAGTTTGTTGGGCCACTGCCTTTGGCTCAGGTCACGATCCTGGAGTTCCGGGGTCGAGTCCTGCATCGGGCTCCCAGCTGTCATTTCTGCGGGGAGTCTGCTTCTCCCTCTGACCTTCTCCCCTCTCATGCTCTTACTCTCTCTCTCTCTCAAATAAATAAATAAAATATTTTTTTAAAAAAATTATGCCAAAGAGCAAAGAATTTCTTAAGGAATATCTTCCATGTGCTTCAAGAAGCTACCTGGCACTGCCCCCACCCAGTGATTATGAACCTGCCAGGTGGTCTTAGTTCAGTGCTGGAAATATATTCTCAAATTCTACGTCTCGGCCTCTCAACGTTGGTTATTCCAACCATCTGTGTGTGTGTGTGTGTGTGTGTGTGTGCATGTTAGCATTAGTCATTGGAAAATCAGCAACTTCTGCCTGCAATGAACATCTCTCATTTCATAATTATTTACTGAGCTCAGCTCTCAAGATAGGCTAGGTGCTCCAGCAGGGGTTACGTAGTGCAGGGGAGACAAGAACGGATAAGACACAGGGCCAGGTTCTGAAAAAACTCATAGTGACAAAAGGAGGATTACACAAATCCACTTGGCTCTCTACAGGGGGAGAAAATTACTTTAGAGAAAAATCTGCAAGGATTCTAGAAGGAAACACCAAAGTTGTTTACTGAGATAGAGGAAGGCTGGTTCATAGATAAGGTAGCATGTAAGCTCTAACCTAAAGAATGGGTCTGATATTAACAAGCGGAAATGTTCGGATGGGTAGTAGGGAGGAAGTGGGGGAGAGGGAAGGGGAGGAGGGAGGCCAAGAGGGAGCCCATGACAAAGATGGGAGATGGGGAAAACACATGTGGAGGGCTTTGTTCAAATATATGCCTCATGCTTAGGTTGAGAGCACAGAAGGCATTAGAGGGTGCTGTGGGACGCAGGGCTGGGAAGTGTGTGGGGCTGAAACGTGGACACCATCATGCCAGCAGCTTCATCCCATGGGCACTGACAGGTTTTTGCATGAGGGAGGGCAGTGACTGCAGATCCTGAAGGTTAATTTGGTCCAATAGCCACGGCAGGCTGCGGAGAAGAAGGTAGGGAAGGTGAGGAGGCTTGTGTGGAGGTCTTGGTATAGGGTTTCAGATCCTGCAGTGGGCATTTAAAAGGTAGAGGGGATGTGGGAGAGGTGGTGAAGACAGTCTTGATGATGAGCTGGATGTAGGAGGAAGGAGAAGTTTGAGTCAAAGATGACATTTACTGAAGGCTGTGCTAGGCTCTTTACCTGTAATAGTGCATTTGATCCTAACAGCTGCATGAAGTACATATCGCTAGTGTTCCCATTTCACAGATGGGCAAACTGAAGCACAGGGCTTTTGTAATTCCTCCAGGGCTGCTCGGCTGTGGAGGAATCTCACTAGAGTCCTGGCTTGCTGCTCATTCCTGTACCATGTTGTCCCTAGCTGGATGGTTTCTGCTCTCTCCTCCACCCAGTCAATAAATACCTACTCACTGAATTGCCCTCTTATCTTGACTCGCAGAAGCAAAGGAAAAATAACCACAGTCCTGGAAACAAATTCATTTTCGTCACTGACTGAATCCAAGTAGTGAGTGCTTTAGAAAGGCATACAACTCTGCCATTGTATTCAGACTCAATTAAAAAAAAAATTCCCTAATGGCAGTTGGCATCTCGATTAAGGTTTTCATTTTATTTATTACTTTGTTATAGCAAAACAAAACAAATCCTGCCTGAATTATTCCCCATGTGTCAGGAGAAAGACGTGAATATATTGATAATCAACCTGATCTTCACTCCCGGACATCGGTCCCCTGGGTTTGGGGCTAAGTCCGAGCTATTTTAGAATAAAGATCATCTTCCTTGTTCTAGAATGGCCCGTTGGCTCGCACTAGCTCTATTCAGTTCTCAAGGTTGGACTCTGGATTCGCCCTCTTTCTTTCTGTTTTCTTTCTCATGCTGAAAGTAACGGCACTGAAAATTCTCGATTAGAATTCAGGTGCTAGGAAGATAATCACAGTGTCGCTGTCTTAAACACATGCTAGGCCAGCAGCTTTCAGAGTGGCAAAACGAAGGTTTATTGTGTAATTACAGATCTGTGCTCTGCAAAAAAGGAACTAATTTTGCCAAAAACCTAACTGCTGGCATTTTTTTTTTTAACTGAAGTTTTTAACTGAAGAGACTTTTGTGGCTTTCTGGCAACCTGTTTCATGGCCCTAATAATTGGAAACCTCCCTATCATACAGTCAACTCCTTCCTTATATTACACCCACGTGAGGAATATGCAGAATCAGTGGAAAGAAATCGTGCTTGTGAATGTGTGCACGTGTGTGTGTGTCCTGGTGAATCTAGCCAAGAAATGATACATGTGTGCATAGGTGCGTGTGTGTGTTCGTGTGTGTCAATCAGAACATAAGCATTAACTACCCCACATCTTGTACATATTTTTCAGAAAGTAATGCTAACGTTCAGAATGATATAATTGCAAAAAATGTTGGAAAAATAAAAGACAGGGAATAAACCACATTATCATTTGTAGTTCTACTACCATGTTTGGCAGTGTGAGAGGCTTCTTTCCAGTATGTGAGTGTGTGCACTTATGTATATACGGTATCCATGTATAAATGCACACACACACAACTATATATACAATTTCTCCCACACACATGAATTGAAAATGTATATATGGTCTTGCAACCTCCTTTTTCACTCAGTGCAATATAATCAGCATTACCTCATACCATGAAGAATTCCATGCAAACATGAATTTTGTTAACTGCAAAGGTTCACCTTTGGAGGGGTCTCTGCTTTATGGAACCATGGGTGTCCTATTTTAGTTATTTTTGAGCAGATCAAAGATCATTTTTATAAGAAGGCATGTTCCATACCTCTTCAGACTCAGGAAGCTTCTTTGTATATCCCATACAATCCACACACATTATTTTTTTTTAAAGCATTGACTTCATTTAAAAATTATTTATAGTCAATTTAATTACGTATACTGTATTATTAGTTTCAGGGTAGAATTTAGTGCTCATCAGTTGTATACAACACATTTTTAATCCATTCACCCACCATGTTCAAATGAATTTTTTTTTTTTAAGATTTTATTTATTTGACAGAGAAACACAGCCAGAGAGGGAACACAAGCAGGGGGAGTGAGAGAGGGAGAAGCAGGCTTTCCGCTGAGCAGGGAACCTGATGTGGGGCTCAATCCCAGGTCTCCGGGATCATGACCTGAGCCGAAGGCAGTCGCTTAACCAACTGAGCCACCCAGGCGCCCCACTCACCGTGTTCATAGGCACAAGCTCAGTTTTTTCTCCAAATTCACCAAAAAAAAGTTCTTTCTCTCTTCTTGAGGCTCTGGTCTATTGGACTCTGCATCTATTCCCAGCCTCTTCTGGTTAGAACACTAAAAACAACAATTTTTCAGGCTCCCTTGCAGCTAGTGTGCTTGATGTGGAAGTGGCTCTGACAGTGAGGCTGAGGGGGAGGGGAGGGGAGGGGCTGCTGTTGGGATGTGAGTCCTGATCACAGGCTGGGATGATGGGAGCCCAGACTGACAGAGGTCAAGGTGAGTGTGGTCCGCAGGGCTAGACCTGGGACCAGAATGGTTTCACCTTCAGAGGTCTTCCGTGGTGGAAAATTTATCATGTATTTCTAGCACTGAAATAGAGGGGAATCCTACTAAGGTTGAATTTGATTTGTATGCCTGATGAAAGACACCTTTGGTCTGGTGACTGTTTTCCAGAACACACGTGAAATTCCCCACCTAATTTCCCTACTGGAATCAGTTCACAGACTCTAGACCCCTAAATGAAAAGGCTGCATTCTTTTAAGAAAAAGATCTGCCACATTCCTACATGCATGTATTATAAAATTCCCTGAGCCTTCCCTAGAGAGTTCTGAGGCTGCTTACCAGGATGCAGGTGCACTGGGGAAAGAAGGATACCAGACTTGGGGGCAATTTTGGACACCATCTGGACACCCATGCATGCAAGCTTATTATTTTTCTTGCAGTAAAACAAGTTCCTTGGTCAGAAACGATGTTGTGTAGGACCACAAGCAGCTCAGTAGCCAGGGTTTCTTGGATACCCACTGGTCAGACTGGGAGTTATGGGATTTTAATAATAAAAGGAGTTTTTATTAGAATTTGTCTCACCTCAGGCCCAAGGGGTCCTGTGTATGCACCCTGTGTTTATTTCCCCAGTTCATGAATGCATAATTTGGCAAACAAAGGAAATCTACATTTGTTCTCTGACTCAGGGAGTGAGGTAAGAGGGGTTATGAGGGAGCCCATAGCTGGGGCAGCCCACCTCCTATTGTGAAGGACTACATCCTAGGAGAAGTTGCAGAATTATTGTTCACATCATGATCCTGGAGAATACGTGGGAACTGATTTAACTCCATCTCTTTGGCCGGTGCAGAAGTGCTGGAGGTCTGGGAGAATGGCTGGATTTTAGGGAACTTACCTAAAGTAAGTTACAGATGTGATCTGTTTTTATGGAGTAAATAAATCAACACAGTCCCTGGAGCCCAATATACAGCTGTCAATCTGGAGACGCTTCCTTCCCTAACCGATGAGCAGATACGACTCAATACAGTTGGCGCATATCCAGCAGCAATGAATCCTCGCTGGCATCCAGATGGCTGCCTTAATAGAGTTTGTAAGGACTTTGATCACTATTGTTCCATAAGACATCCCTCTGTTCCACTGTATTGAATAGATCATGCTGATTGGGCAAAAAGTATCAAGTACCCAGATATTTTGATAAAACATAGGTGAGCCTTTGGATGGGTGATAAATCTTATGAACACTTACTGAGATTTCCAATCAGTGAGTCTCTGCGAAGATTCTCTGGGTTTAGTGATGTGAGACATTCCAGATATTCCCCAAAGTGAAACACAACTTGCATCACCTTGCATTCTCAGCCATTAAGAAAGAGGAAAATGCTCCAATCCATTGCCAGCTAATCCTTAAAGCTCCTGGTCATAAGTGTGGCCCAAACCCGACAGGTTCTATAACTCATTCAAGTTGAGATTGAAGCAGGACTTCTACTAGGATCTCATGACCCAGGTGACCCAAAATTGGAAGGATGTCCCACACAGTATTGTTTCTGAACAAGGAAGTCATATTGAGAGTCAATGAGTTTATCCATGCGGAATTTACTGGTCTTACTGTGAATCCTATCACTCAGGAAAAGATGTAGAAAAATGGTAGAATGGCCTTTGGAAGAGGCGGAAGCTGGGAGACTACAGCTTTTCCCATTTGGAGGGCTATCTTACAGGATGTTCCATATGCTTTGAGCAAGCAAGCAATAAACATCTGGTGCTATCCCTCCCTTAGCCAGATCTCATGAGTACAAAACCAAGGGGAGTCATCTCATTGTTTCACCTAATGAATGACATTCACACACAATTCTTGCTTTCCATACTTATCAGATACCATTGGTGGCCTCTCATATTTCCTTGGCCTACTGTGAAACTTTCTTGCAATAGCCTGAAGTGCTGGGAGTTAATGGCCAAGGAGTTCTGGGTAAGTCACTTGGTCTCCTCTCACCCAGAGGGAGAATTCTGAGGTGTGTGTCACTGTCCCTCAACTAGTGTCCAGTGGGATTTGAGTCTTGTGTTGAACCTAAAATGTCTTCCCCCATTTTGGAATTATATTTAAAATCTACTAGTATTTTGGTTTTGTGCTATAATGTTTCATTTCACTTTTGACACTTTGCCAGATGTAAAAATTCTAGTATAAGGCATTGTAGAAATACAATAAAATTTTCCAGTGACTATCCAGTTATCACAGAAACATTTATTAAGTAATCCATCATTTCCTCACTGATTTGAATTGCCACCTTTATTGTATTCTAAATACCTATATGGGTTCTGGCCTATTTCTGTACTTTCTAGCCTATTGATTGTCTGTCAATTCATGAGACAATGCCACTTTTTGAAATTATTGTAACTTGATAATGTATTGCACTATCTGGAAAGACAATCGACATTCCAATACTCTAATTTTTTGGAATATTCTTGGTTATGCTCCTTTATTAGTTTTCTTATATTTTTTAGAGTCATTTTGACAGCTTCCCACTCAAAAATTCCAATAAGGTTAGTTTTTGTTTTGTTTTGTTTTTTGGTTTTTTTTGGTGTCAATGAACTCAGTAAGATTCTTTATTCTTCTTTTCTTTTTTCCTTTCCTTACTTTTCCTTTCCTTCTCCTTCTCTTCTCTTTTCTTTTCTTTTATTTTCCTCTTTTCTTTTCCTCAGCCAAGTTATTTATTCAGAATTCTCAGGTCATTAACTCCCAGGACTTCACTTTCTTCTCTTTGGTCTTGTATTTGGGTATAACTTACGTATATTTGGTTCATCCCTTTTGGAAAGGAGTCATGAACCAGCAGGATAAGGAAACTAAGTTCTTTGTTCATAACTTTGCTATTCTCTATCTGAAAGTCTTCCCTGTCTCTCTCACTCTCTCTCTTTTTTCTTTACTATAACCTTTCATATATTTTTTGTAAATAATCAAGGTTGAACAAACTTCAAAATGTGCAGACAGAAGATCATATATTAGAGCAGAAGTAGGAACTCTAGCAGTTACAGCTGGTAGCCTTTCTCTCTTCTCCTTAATACTCACTCAAATGAGGCTAGTAGTAAAAACTTACTGTGAAGTTAAATAAGAAGAAATCAATTAAATTAGTGCAGAATCTGGGCAGAGATGGCATTTCTGGCCTCAATTCATTATTTCTTCAAATATGCAAATTCTTGACTCTGTAACATTTTTAGTGCCCTCCCACTCTGTCTCTGGGCTCAGCCACATGATGGACTTTGACCAATGGGATATTAGCAAACATATTGTGAAAAGAGGACTGTGAAGCACCTGGATGCTAGGTCCTGCTCTGGGGCTCTTGCCTCCTGACACTCCCATGGAAACATGTCCAGACTAGTCTGCTGGAAGATGAGAGCAACGTGACCCAGTCAACTCCATGACCTGTCAGCTAACAGCTTACAACCACCCAATCCCCACGTGAACGAATGGACCACACAAGTGGATGGGAAGAGCCGCTCGACCGAGTCTGTTTGAAGTCACTGATCCACTGAACCACATATGTATTGCATTAAGCTACTAAGTTTGGGGTAGTTTGTTTCTCAGCATTATTGTGTCAGTAAATACCTTACATCAAGCTTGACACATAGGTGGTGCTTAAAAATTGTTTACATGGTAGCCATGTGGCGATGCAAGTATCTTTTCATTGAAATCACAGAGATAGGTCCCCACCCTCTCCCCTACTCTTCCCATCCTTTGTAGAGTACTCCGTAAGGCGCCCAACCTAAGTACACTGTTACATTTAATATGCTTACCTAGTGATTTAACATATTTCAAATTGCTTCTAAACTGTTCCTTGTCTTTTTTTAATGACAAAAAACATTTTTGTCACAGTCTACTGATTGTTAGCATTTTCTTTGGGTCTCTGAGGGGATATGAGACAAATAGGAGAGAGAGCCCTCCCTTCAATTTCACAAAGCTACATGATAAGAACTACTAACTTCAGTGAAATGTGGTATATACAGAAACGTTGAAAGGAAGTTGGAAAATTCAGTGAGTTGGAGCTAAGTATATTTAGTCTGTGATTTTTAAGGAGGGTATGAAGACTTACCTAAGGAAAAAAAAATAGAATGAGTAAATAACCAATCTATTTGTTTTACTTCTAATGTGGCCTCATAGGTTATGTTTGGGTTGTGAAACAGAAATGTGATACATAAGTGCTGTCTCTTGACATTCTCCTTCACCTCTTTAGCTAATACACATTCATGGGCACTTTCCTTGTGGTGCAGATGGTACTGTGTTCTAGCCATGGGGTCAGTGGTATTTATAACACCGTGCCTTGAAGGGATGGGATGGATAGAAAGAGTATAATAACATCTGCTTTAACTCTGCTCCATTTACATTCATTTAGGACTCCCTAGAAACTCTCAGTTTTATTTTTTCACCTCAGCCAAAGAAAAGGCCATGCAAATGTTAAATGTTACCCAGCTTACTTGGATGAATGGGGCTGATGCTGAATGTCAGCCCTCATTGAGAGGGGAAATTGGCCCCTGGTTCTCTCCTCCCACAGCTGCTGATTAAGAACTCGTGCTGGTTTCTGGTCTGACCTTTAACTGAACAGCACGAATTACAACTCCCTAATGAATGTATCCTCGGGGCTCTCCACCAACTCTTATTTCTGAACAGAGCATGGTCATGAGCAAAGCAAAATCATCCTGCCAGGAGGGATGCCAACTGACCCAATGGCCATTGGAAGAAAGGGGAGATCAAAAATTTCCCTTTTCCCCGGCAGGCTACTTTGCCCCTTGTTTTCTGACGCATGCGTTTTGTTTCTTCTCATTTATTGGCATTAGAGTCCACACAGTTCAACTTTCTGTTCTGGAGAAAACAAAGAAGGTCTGTGCTTCTGGCCTGATGTAAGGGGAAAACAGGCAGCTTCTTAGCTGGAGCAAGTTAAGGACTAGCTGAAGGGTCTGCAGCCCCTGAAGATGCACACTCAAAAAGTATTTGTTCTGCAAGGATCCTTAAAGTCATTCTACTGGATATTTCCAATGACTTCTGCTCAAAAAACAGACAAAACCCTAGGTGACTATATAAATAAATAACAGTAAGAGCAACAGAACCAGAAAGTGGGGTGAATATGTGGCTGTGGGGACAAGCCCTTGCATCTGTAGGGAGCGGAGTTAGAAACCCACTCATCTTGGCCAACTTTCATTTTTTTTTTTAGAGAGTCAGAGTGAAATGACTGATCTGCAGACAGATAGCTGGGTCATCATGGAACACAAGCCAGAACTCCTATCCTGACTTCTGGAGCAGTGTACTCTCCATCATTTTAAATAATCAATGGGAAGTATGGGTAAATGTACATTATCAACAGGGGCATTTGAAGAGATCCGTGAATTCTAGAACATAACAGCACTATAATGGAGTTGTTATACTTTGGTACACAACTTTATAAGGCATTCTAGAATTTTTCTGTTTTCTTAGAGCATGTTAGTAATGAAAACAATTTTTAACAATCAAATTTGGGGATTAACTGTAAAAATACTCTCTTGTCCCTCTCTCCCGTTCCTCCCTAGAGGTCACTGCTGAGAGTTTGAATTCAGACGTTCTTCTACGCACATCCACCCTCGCTTATGTCCACGTATATGATTGTATCCACATATATGTCTTTGTTGTTATTTACAAAAATATAAACAATGGATATGCAGCTGTGAAGCTCTAAAAAATAAAGAAAGGGGCACCTTCCACGTGGGTACACTCTCGTTCATTTTTCAGCTCTTTGCACGCAGGGTGTGGATATTACCCATAACTCTTGGCTAACGTCGAGATTATTTTCAAGACTTCATTAGGAGGCTGCAATTGAGATTTTTGAACATGCATGTTTGTCCATTTTTGCACATATTTATGCCAGACAGATCCTTGGAGGATTTGTCGAGTCAAAAAGACGCTTTGATTTTTTTTTTTAATATTTTATTTTATTTTGACAGAGGGAAACACAGCGAGAGAGGGAACACAAGCAGGGGGACTGAGAGAGGGAGAAGCAGGCTTCCCGCCGAGCAGGGAGCCAGATGTGGGGCTCGATCCCGGGTCTCTGGGATCATGACCTGAGCCGAAGGCAGTCACTTAGCCAACTGAGCCACCCAGGCGCCCTGACACTTTGATTTTTGATAAATGTTGCCGAATTGCTCTACGGAGCAGTGGGGCTGGTTGACTCTTCCATTTTCAATGTTAACACTAGCTGTTAATCTTATCAGCCTTGCCAATCTGATACACAGCAAGCTCATATAGTTTTGCAATTTTATTTTTTTTATAATAACTTATTTTATTTTTTCAGTGTTCCAAGATTCATTGTTTATGCAATTTGATTTTAAGTTAAGCTTCTTTCTTCTCAGGCGCTTATTAATCATTTGTGTTTTTCTCTGAGTTCTCTTTATTTTTTTTTCCCGTGTATAAATTGGCTGTTTGTTCTTTGTTGATTGAGTGCTAGGAACTTCTCATTAAGTCTTACCACTAACCCTTTGGTTACGTATGTTCCACGTGTTTTTTTCTAGGTCTGCTATCTGTCACTTAATTTTGTTTGTGGACTCTTTTGTCATACAGAGTTTTTAAATTATGAAGTCAGATGTGCCAATCTCCTCCTTTGTAGGGAAGCTCACATTTCTAATATCCTCTCATAAATCTGGAGTCCTCTCATCACCGCTAGACTCACTGCAACAGTGTTACTCCTTTCACTGAAAATAAATCATTCTAAATTTAAAATGCAAATTTAAAATTGCCACTGATGCCTTGACTAACAAAATCAATCTTTAGAGGGGAAACTAGAATTCTCCTATGAAACTGCATACAGATCAGAGTAGTCTCCAGAAGGCCCAGGGGAATGGTGAGTCTTTCAAACTGGACATTGTGATATGATTGGAAATCTTGTGTTAAAAAGCCCAAGCAAATGGGTTTCAGATTCCAACTTCTTATAGTATGTTCATGTCTTTCAAAGAGGATCATGTGTCAGTGGTTCCTCAAAGTCTTGCTCCTAGGAGTCAAGATTTAATAGATGACTCTTAACATATATAAATGATTATTAAGTATTTTTAAAAAGATTTTATTTATTTATTTGACAGAGAGAAACACAGCGAGAGAGGGAACACAAGCAGAGGGACTGAGAGAGGGAGAAGCAGGCTTCCCGCAGAGCAGGGAGCCCGATGTGGGGCTCGATCCCAGGTCTCCAGGATCATGACCTGAGCCGAAGGCAGTTGCTCAACCAACTGAGCCACCCAGGCGCCCCGATTATTAAATCTTTATTAGCAACTAGCATCTTTGGACGAACCTACTGAATGTTTGAGGAAGTAGAATACAGGAAGATTCAGTTTTGTTGAATGAAGATCAAGTTGGGACCGAACAGGATCTTTGCTGTTATAGAAAAATTGAGGTCTTCATAGGAAATCATGCCAGGTGGCCCAGGAAAGCCAATAGTGAGTATAAAGATACAGGGTGCAGAAGATGATATGGGGGGGATGCCAGGAGGTTGAGGAGAAGGGAAGAAATAAAGAAGAAAAGACTGAGAAAAATTCTTGAGAATCTCTTTTGCAAAAATACTCACAGAGGCGGTCAAAATTAAGAATAAAATTTAGGTTTGGGCATTCTTATCCTCCGGTATAACTGTTTGGTTTAAAAATGGAATTAGAAGGCAGACTTGCTGTTTGCTGTTGGAGCCCCGTGTCCTTTTAAAACCTAATTTAGACGTTGGAGAAGCCAGCCAGGGCTTTCTGTCCCAGTGGAGCTTATCAGTTATGACAGGGATCAGCAGGGACTCTCTTTCTCTCTTCATCTTATTGCCTCAAGACAGAGGAAATGAAGACTGTATCAGGACTAAAAATATTGTCTAAAATCAAGAGTAGTAAGCAGGCAAACAAATAAGCAGCACCTATCATCTTGTTTTTGCAATGTATTCCAGAAGGATGCAAAGGATACGTACACACACACACACACACACACACACACACACACACACACACACAACTTATATTTTATATGGATACAACATTGGCAAGCCTAGGCATTGAAAATCCTTATTTAAAAAGGATCCAGATAGCTAAAAAGGAATCCAAAAGGAAACTAGAGCTTAGTGCTGAGCTGAAATTGATGTGGCAACTCCGGTGAGGTTATCACATTTCAGAGCACTGGCTCTGGAATCAGACCCCCTCCTCCCCCTGGCTTAAAATTCCAACGCAGCCACTTCTGAGCTATGCCGGCCCCCAGTGATGCTCTGCGGACTCAGGGAGGGAGGGCATACGGGTCACACCCAGCACTTTACTGCCCCGTATGCCATCATTATTCCCTTCTCTCTACTTCACTTTGAAAAGCTCATGCTGGGCAAGGTTAGGTTTACATTTGTGTGTCCTCTTCCTGCATTTCTGCAGAGAGCTGATCTAATTACAGAATGTGTACTTTAGAGCCAAAGGTATCTTGGCCGTCCTCAAAGAGCCCATACTGCCCCGCAGAGCTCCCAGTGAAAAACCCTTCCTGGTACCCTAACCCAGGACTCTGAAATAAACGCATCTGAGGTCACCAGTTGGACAGGACCCAGGAGGAAGAGAGGAGTCAGTGATTCTGACTGCCTGGCAGGGGTACCTAACTGCTTTCAATCCTTCACAGCTCTAGACAGGAGTACTCAGAAGGCTTTCCATTCATTGGCTCCCTGCACAGGGAGCTGCTGTGGTATGACTGTGCATTAGAGCCGAGTACAGAAAAATTCTCTGACTTATAGGCACTCAGGTCTCTCGTCGTGGCTCCCGTATCCAGACGAGACAAACAAAGGGACAGCACTGACAACAAAAAACTCAGCGTCTTCTATCTAATGCATGCTTTGTACGTTCAATCTTCAGAAAAAGCGTAAAACAATTTACAATGCAGAGAAACTCACTCAGTGTTTTCTTGCCCTACAAAAATATTCATCAAGAATTCCTTTGAGTAACAAGTTATTCTAACACAGCAAAATAATATTGACCCACCCAAATTTATTATTCATAGCTTTCCTGAGTGGTTCTGGGTTTCTGTGAAAATTCATTTGTGTTAGCACTGAATAATGCAAATCTCAGATTTTTACCTAGAATAAAGCATGGCAAGGTGCATAGATAGTATATATTTCCTTTTCAAGCCTGTGGACTAAATTCCAAATGAATACTGTGAAATACAGGTAGGGCTTCTAGCAGCTTCTGGCTACCTCTTTGACCCAGCCCATTTGTGTTCTCTGTGTGACTGACAGATTGGTTGCCAAGGATCTCCAACCCCTTGCAGTCATATCAAAAGAGGTGGCTGTGATCACTTAATTAGAGTAGAAGCGAGGGGGAAAACCCCTGCTGGTTATCCAGGATTCATGTGATCATGTGATCAAAGTCCCCAGGCTTTCTCTTCTGATAAAAATGTCAACCTCAGGAAGAAATATCTGCCACAGCTCCTCAAAACACTGAGGACACGGGAATCTGGAGAAAGGTCTTTAAGACATTTAAATCGACGTCGCTGACAATGAGCATCAACAAGGATCTTGCAAAGGGCTCTATAGAAGCTTCCATAACATTTGTCCCGTTTCCCCTTTCTCAGAGTGAAGGTCATGCCAATCAAACCTTCGCCAGCCGCATTGTCCCACTGCCACATCCCCCCTCCTCAGATTGAGAATCATGGCTACCTGGTCTTTTCCTGCTACTGGTGACACTAGCCTCCATAAGCAGACCCAGGCACAATCATTTCCATCCATTCTAAACCATTCTCCACCCCCTGCTCACACAGCTAGGTAACCCACATGCTGCCAATGTCTGATTCGCTGTTTGTTCGAGGACGTGCCATGGAGCTGTGGCATCCTTTTCTCCTGGGCGAGACCATGTCCGGGTTTACCCCCCTCCCCCTGCTGAGTAGAACAGACAGTAAGGGAAGTATGACTGCTTGGCAAAGGATTGGATGAGAAGAGTTTGCCTGGTGTCACTTTCGAGCTAAAGAGAAACAAGGTATCCAAGATTTGAAAGATTCCGGCATTCATTGAGTTCTATCTAATCATATATGTTAAATATTTGCCTGAGAAGAGTCCATCTTTGCTAGAATGTGTCTTACAGTTTACAGTGAATGTATGACCACACAGACCTACTCCTTTGGGATCATGGCCATTTATCTCATTGTTCATTGCATTCAGGAATTCATTCATTAAAAACATTTTATACTCGTGGCTCAGGTTTATTACAGCAATGATACAGAATAAAAGCAGCAGGGAAAAGGTTTCCATCAGTGGAGTCCAGAGAGCTCAGGCATGGGCTTCCATGTCATTTCCCTTCTGGAATTAGACAGGTAGACATAGAAATATAGGGACAAACATGGTATGTCTCTACCCAGGGAAGCCCTGATGGGTCTGGGGAGCTATTTACGTAAGTGTCTCCTGCGATGCACCCAGCCACGGCAAGATAAACCCAGGACCCCCAAAATAAAACCAGGTCCACATCGCCAGTCTTGATGTTTGTGTAAAGCAACCCGACAGACTAGTATGGCATGGGTCATCGCCGTAGGTGGAGGTACCAAAATCATCAAGCAATAGCGTAAAGGGTCCTCTGAGGGCTGTGTTCCCAAAAGTTGGTCAGCGGTCAAGCAAGATTCTGGATTCCTTTGGAAATTCAAGTGTTCTGAGCACTGGCATCAGAATTTTGTCCAGGTGACTCCACCTTGCAGTTAAGGCTGGGAGCCACTGTCACAGGGCCCAGCAGACCTGGGCAGAGTTTGAGTGGTGGGAAAATGTGGTACAGCTGAGGCCCTAGGGAGATGATGTCCCGGAGCAGGGGGGGCGTGAAGGGAGGAAGCCAGTTAGGAGTCTCTCAGTGGTACAGCCGGGAGGATGGGATGGAGAGTCAGCACTGAAGTTTGTATTCAACTGAAGCCTAAACTGGTGAAGAACGCAATGCTATGAGTTTGTAGCCACTGTAGGTCCCAGGGGTGGGACCTCACCCCACTTCCGGAACAGTGACCCGCCTCCCAAATCTGCCCAACGCAGGAAGCCAGGAAGCCAGGAAACCGCAAGCCTCAAAAACAATCCTTTCTCTGCACAGTCATGCTGATAGTATTTCCAGCAGCTTCCAGTACTACTCCAGAAAGAGTAAGGTGACTTATGTCCTGAACTTTCCCAGGACAGACCCAGCCTTGCCATTAGTTTCCTCCCTCCAAATTCACTCAGAAGGTGAGTGCACAAGAGGAAAATTCCCAGCTGAGTGAGGATTATAATCAGAGCTGTGTCGGCCACCACCCCTCTCTTTCTTTGTGTTGATCATTAACTCAGACCATGCCACACAATCCTCCAAGCACCAAAATTCATCACCAACCCTCAAATGACAGCTCCACAGGGGGGGCTGTCCGTCCCCAGTGGGATTGAAATGGAGTAGTCACCAATGGGCAGAACTCATCCTTAAGCTCCTGTCTCTCTGGAGCCACATCTCGTACCAGACTCAGTGTGAGCGCATGTGCGAAAACAGTTCAATGGCTTCCTCTCGCACAGATCATCACACCCAAAGTTTTGGTCTCAGCTTATGAGATGCTTCAAAGCCTGTTGTTCTCTGGCTTTCTCCTGGCATAAAGTCCCCATACTACACCTCCCCTGAAATCCAGTTGAAGACCGAATATACTCCCTGGGATTCATTTGTGCCTGCCTAATTTCTACTCATCACGACTGTGTTTAGCTCTCACTTCTCTGAGGAAGCCTTCTCTGATTCTCCAAAGTTGGATCAGGTCGTTGATGCTTCAGCTGGGCCTTGTGCCTTTGTATCAGTTGAGTCATGGCAGTGAGCTCTTCCGTGTCATCTCCGATGAGGACAGGGACCATGTCGTCTTTTCCACAAATGTCTTTATATCCTTGGTACCTTGCCTACTCCTGGCTCATGGTAAGCGATGATAAATATTTATGGAAGATATGCATGCAATATGCCCTTCCTAGTTATGTTAAAGCATCGCTAAGTACTCTTCAGGGATTACCGACCAAATTTTAAAAAAGCATACTTAAGTGGCACCATATAATTCAGCTCAAAACTTTACCCTTTTTTCCAACGAATATGGATTGCAGAAATGGGGAAATGGGTGCTCATGGGTGCAGTTACTCTTCTTTGAAATAAACGGATTAGCAAAGTATTGAGGAGACCTTCCTTTCTTACATACATGATGCCTGCAGTGGTCAACATGAGAGATGGAGGCAGCATCACATAGATCTGCCCTAAAAATTCAAGAGCGAAAGAACATTAAGCACAATTTCATCATTATTTTTGCTATAGCAACAGCCCACAAATCTTGATGGGAGGGAAGTCATACATAATAACATGAAAAGGCAATAGGCTAGATTTTTAAAAGAAAGGACAAAAAATAATAGAGATGAAAAATAGCCATGCTATACACCAAGTTCTTGGAGAATGGCCTTCATCATTCATTACTATGGCTATGGCTAGGGGGCTCGTGCACATACTTCTTAAACTCGCCTAAATAGTTAGCTGTTCAAGGAGAAAATATTTTTCATTTTTTTCCCCCATGCTATACCAAGAAGAGCTCGTGTCAACGAAAACTGGATTAAAATGAAACATCAAACGAATTAGATCTGCCTCAGACATTGTGGTCATTTGTCATTTATTAAAACATCAACATTAATGATTTCAAAATTCTCAAGCCCCTGTTCAGGAATAACTCATTCTATTCATGCAGGTGAAGTGCATTTTGATAGGGACAAATAGAAGGATATCTTTTATTTATAGGAAAATGCAAGATTTCCAATGAAATGAACTAAAAACTAATTGCGATATTCAAGATGGTTCATACAGGCTTATTTTATTATTTTTTATTGCCTTTTTGTTTTGGGAGGTAAGAATACTTACCTCTTAACTTTCGACTGCACGATATCATATTGTTAACATAGGCTTTATGTTGAACAGAATTTGTTCATCAAGCACCACTGAAATATACCTTGGGACAACTTCCCATTTCCCCCAACCCCTGGTCCTACCTCTATGAGCTTGACTACTTTAGATGCTTCATATAAGTGGAATAACAAAGTATTTGCCTTCCTGTGACTGGCTGATTTCTCTTAATATAATGTCCTCCAAGATCATCCATGTCTTTTCAAATGACTGGATGTCTTTCTATTTTAAGACTAATTTTCCATTGTGTATATATATATACATTTTCTTTACCTATTCACACAACAAGAGTTTAAATTTGTCTCTTTTTTTAACCTTGTAGAAAAATTGATAAAAATATTCAGTGTGCATTATTCATGTCTGGCTTTTTGGATGCGTGGATTCAAGGTTTTGTATTTATGTATGTACGTAGGTTATGTATTCTGAATATGAGGTAGTTGTCAGTTACATGCATTTCAAATATCTCTCTTGCTCTACGGCCTGTCTTTTTAGTCTGTGAATAGTGACTTTTGGTAAGCACGTATTTTTAGTTTTAAAGTATTAAACTCATTTATATTCTTTTATACTCTGATAAAACATTAGGGGAATTTTGATTTGACTTTATAATAAATGATTTGGGGAGAATTAATGTATGACAACATTTACCCTTCTATCCTTCGACAAAATATGTCCCTCTACCTATCCACATCTTTAATGTCTCCCAATACTTTCATAGCTTTTTGAGTAGAGGTCTTGCCCCTCTTTTAAGTCCAAGGCAGTGGAATGTGTATTTGACACCTGGATATAATCTATGACACTTCCTCTATCTGACAAGGTTAGTTTGGGAAGTAATTACAAAATTATCAGTGATAACTATCTTTCTGACCTGTTCTTTAGTTTAAAAATAAACTCACAGTTAAAAATAATAACCTTCCATTTTCAAAAGTGTTCAAATTCAATAAAATAATGGGAGGCAAAGTTTGTACTTCCCCCCAAAAATCACACCTTGCAGTCTGTGCCCTTTTTTATAGTTTTGGGGTCACATAGAATAACAGATTCAAAGTAACTCAAGGGTTATTTCTTTGTCTTTAGCGTCATGGGGATAACATATTTATTTTGAATCTATTGTTTACATTCAGAACTCGATAGTACCTTAGAGGTGGGAAACATAAGGGTCCTCCAAGATGAGCTCCAACGATTCAGAACAGGAGTGGATCTACCCTCCTCATGAAAAGCATCTTGCTGAATACATACACAGAGTTCTTTGCCTCTGCCTTATTTTAGTGGTAGAAATTCTGGATAGAGTCTGAATATAGCATATATCTTCTATTTTTCTGCTTGCCTTTCATTTTCTCAGTCGTGTCTTTTGAGGCACACATGCTTTTATTTTTACCATAATCCAACTTAATCTTTTTTCTTTTCTTTCTTTCTTCTTCTTTTTTTTTTTTTACAGTTATACTATTTTCATTCTGTTTAAGAAGTCTCTATAGCATCTTCTAAAAACTGGATTGCAGTACTTCCACTTGAGCTTAGAACATACCTGGAGTGTATTTTTGTCTTGGAGGGGGGGTCACATTTTTTTCCCTGCATGGACATGAATTGACCCAGCACCACTGACTGAAACAATGATTCTTCCTCTATTCTGCGGCATCAGTTTAGCCAAAGGCAGATGCCCATACGGGTGAGCTGTTTGAGGATCCTGTCCTGGTCCATCGGATTGTCTATCATGGCAACAATTCTGGCAACACGGGCTCTTGTCCTTTTCTATTAAGTTTGGATGTCGTGGTGCATGTCTTTCCACTTCAATCTTTAGGCTTCTCTTGACTGCTTATGGTCTTCGACACGAAAAATTAATTTTAGAACGAGTGTGTGCTTTAAAAAAAAGAAGGAAATCAAAGGCTTTGGATTACTTTAAATTTTCTTTCCATTTGTGAATTTTCTTTCATGAAAAGAACAAGAGAAATTTTCTCTCCAGATGTGGAAAAAGAGACATAGATTTTATTTTTCCAGAATCCAGAGAACCGTAGAGCCGTGATAAATGGAAACCCAATGATCTTTTATTGTAAATATTTATGTTTTAGAAAAATAGTTTATTTGCTCATATCCTATCTAAGTTTTGAAAAGGTTCCTAGTAAGCTTCTTAAGTAAATGGCCTTCAGAAAACAAATGAGATACTTTATTATCCTATGCAGCGAGACATTTCCTCTTGCTTTGAACACAAGAGGAAACCAACAGCTCAGGATTCCTCAAGTTAAGTGTGATTCCGGGCAGAGGAAAGGGACTGGGTGTTAATAACCCAGTTTTCAACTTTTATCTTTGTCAAACGGTATAAGGCTAATCATATAATTTAATAAGTATCAATTATAGGAAGCTTGTTTAAATTTATTTAAAACTGGGGTGTTTGGGTGGCTCAGTTCAGAAGTGTTTGCCTTTAGCTCAAGTCATGATCTCCAGTCCCATATCGGGCTCCCTGCTCAGTGGGAAGCCTGCTTCTCCTTTTCCCTCTGCCTATTGCTACCCCTGCTGTGCTCTCTCTCTGTAGGTCAAATAAGTAAATAAAATCTTAAAACGATTATTGAAAACAATGTCATGTCATCAATTATTATATGATCTAACTATGGTGCATACAATTTTCTGAATTATTAGGGGAATTGGATGTGATCATGGCAAGTTAAGAATGCTCCCTAGAGGGGCGCCTGGGTGGCTCCGTTGGTTAAGCAACTGCCTTCCGCTCAGGTCATGATCCTGGAGACCTGGGATCGAGCCCCACATCAGGCTCCCTGCTTGGTGGGAAGCCTGCTTCTCCCTCTCTCACTCCGCCTGCTTGTGTTCCCTCTCTCACTGTGTTTCTCTCTGTCAAATAAATAAATAAAATCTTTAAAAAAAAAAAAAAGAAAAGAAAAAAGAATGATCCCTAGAACTCGGTTTCTCACCTGTACAACAGGAGGGTTTGGGTGACCTCTGAAGTCCCTTCTAGAACTAACATCCTATTCTTCTACTACCTTACATCTCTTTCATTGTGCAAAAAACAATAGCACAATCATACTACCATGGATATACTGTACCATTCCATTTCTAGCCTTTTATTATTTCAAGAAAATTTTAATGTTTTATATTTCAAAAAATTTAAAGGAATTATCAGTAATATCTTTTACAATATTGGGAAATCCATATAAAATGTAGCATACTACAAACATCCAGCTGTAAGAAGAGTAAGTTGTGGAGATCTAACATACAGCATAGTGACAATAGCTTACAATACTGTATTGCATATTTGGAACTGGCTAGTAGAGTATATCTTAAAAGTTCTTACTGGAAGACAAATAAGAAGAGGAAGGAGAAGAAGAGAAAGAAGGAGAAGGAAGAAGAGAGAAGTGGAAAAATAAGAGGATGAAGAAGGAGGAGGAAGAGGGGAAGAAAGAAGGAGGAGGAGGAGGAGGAAGGAGGAAGATGAGGAGAGAGGGAGGGGGAAGGGAGTGGGGGGAAGAGGAGAAAGAAAGAAAGAAAGAAAGAAAGAAAGAAAGAAAGAAAGAAAGAAAGAAAGAAA
>PITA01023833.1:0-27372 GCA_004023965.1 Spilogale gracilis
CCCCCCCCCCCCCCCCCGCCTTTGATGAGGACAAGACGGGAAAATCTTGCGTAAAGAGTCGCTCAGAGACCTATCCATCTAGGTTGGTTCCTAGATAAGAGATTCCGGATAGCAGACCTGTGTACCTGGATGTTCTTGTACATCAAATTCCGCTTAGAGGACTGAGGCGGAGTCCTCGTCCTCACATTGCGTGTGGGGGTACGGTCGGGGCAATCGTGAGTACTGGGGGGCCCTGCCAGCGCCTCTCCTGCACACCCAGGACTGAGCATTTCACCACCCGTTCGCCCCTAGCCCAGCCGCCAGCCTCGTCCCTGCGGGCAGCCCACCTCTCTCCGCCTGGGTCCAGACAGCCCCACCGCGGCACCGGGAGCCCGCCGCCTTCCTCCGGGTGCACGGCCGCCCCGCCCCTTTTGGTGCGCGGGGCCCTGGAGGAGCCGGCTGCCTGGCAGGGAGCGGGCAGGCGCCGCCCCGCCCGCTGCCCGGGCCTCTTGTCACCTGCCCGGGCGCGCCAAGCCGACGAGCTCTACGTGCGCGGGCGGCCGGCTGAGCAGGGGCGGGGGGCGCGGGGCCCTGCTGCGCCGCGGGGCCCGGCGCCGACCCAGGCGGCGCTTCCCGCGTCCTTCGTCCTGCCCCTCCCCCGCCCACCCCCCTATCGGGTCGGCAGCAAAGCCTCCCTGAGACCGCACTTGGCTTCGCTGCAGGATTCCCGCGACCCCTTTGAGCGGAGGGGCCCCGCCTTCCCCGCCCCCACCCCCGCCACCTGACCACCTTGCACCCCAAGGCACAGCTCGAAGGCTGCTTCTGGGAAGCCGCCTCTGACTCCCTGTTTTAGTCACTGTCCTCGGGGCGCCCTCTGGCTCTGATCACTCGGGTGGAGGCTTTCAACCTGCAGGGCGAGGCCCAGCACAGTGCCTGGCCCAAGCCTCACGGCCACAGGGGTGTCCTCAGTATGGGAGTGAGGTCGGAGAGCCACAGAAAGGAGAATCAGGCAGGGGCTGATGGGGGGAGCTTCGCTGTCAGTCCTGGCAATGACCCTAGGGACTCTTTGGGTGCCCTGAGACCTTTCATTTACAGGACCTCCTAAACCAGAAACTCTATCCCCCAGCCTTGGCTGAAGCTGTCCCTTCTGCCTGAGACTCTGCCGAAGGGATGAGCTTCATCCCTCCTGGGGAAGCCATGCCTGCTCCTTGGGGCTTTGTGATCTGTGCACCTGACCTTCGCCCCACATGCTTTACACATAATGTTACATTTCCCCCTCTTTTTGACCCTGCCAGATAGTGAAGTGATGGCCTTCAAGTGACCACCCTGGGTTTGAGCTCTGTGCTAGAAAGACATCCAATATCAAAAAGAGGTAAAAAATGAGCGCCTTCTCCCACCTCCCACTGTGGCCTTGCTCTCCCAGGCCGCCTTCGGGGGACAGCCATTTCTTTGAACCACTCCCCATATCCCCAGGTCCTTCCCCTTTCAGGCCAGAACAGGGCAGGGCTGGGATTCTTGCTTTAGGGCTAGGTCAGTCTGAGTCCTCCGTGGCTTTGGGCCTCCTTGAGGAATTTCAGGGGTGAGTGTGGAGGGCATGGAGAGAGGTGAGGCGGGAGCTGCAAGAATGTGGGGCTCCCAAAGGGAAGGCTAGCAAAAGGTGGAGAGGGCGGTGTGAACCGGCTGCCCTGAGAAAAGGCCCTGGGAAGCAGGGTCTACTTTGAATGACAAAGGTTCCCTGGGGAGCAGAGGAAGGCTTGGGAGGGTGGGAATGTGGGAGGAAGAGGGTCAGAAGGGCGGGGAGGAAGCTGCCCAAGGGCTCACATCTGCAGCAGGCCTTTCAAGTCCGGCTAAACCCATAACAATGAGAGGAACTGACCTGTGGACACCAGGGGCAAAGGATGATTAACGCATTTCACTGAGGAAACACAAAAACCTTATGAAAATGTCAGAAATCCCAAAGTACAAATGAAAAGGAGATTCCGGCTTTTCTTATCTATGGAATTGGTCAAGATAAAAATAATGAAAACACCAGATGTTGATAAGATGTGGGGGAGTCAGAGGCCTTTTTCTCTCTGCTGAGGAGGCAAATTGTACATTTCTGCACGACCGTCTGACAGTATTATGAAAGCTTTTGAAAGAGTTATACTTTGATTTAGCAATTCTGCTTCTGGATGCGCCCTAAAAATCAAAGATGATTTATCCCAGCCTTATTTATAACTGGGATAAATTGGAAGTTTCCAAATTCTCAACGACAGAGGCCTGGGTAAATAGGCTACGCCACTTTTGTAGAAGGAAGGCTGGGGGGGAATTAAATCTCACACTCTCGAAGGATATTAAAGAGATGAGGAAACACTCAAGATATGTTAGTAAGTGAAAAGGGGAAGTTCTGAAACAGCATGACTCCAACTTTCTACAATGTCTGTATAAATACGCAAAAGGGCTGCCATGGATAGCGCCCAGCTAGTGTTCTATCTACCACGTGCAAAGAACCTCACTCAGTCTCTCATAGAAGCTTCTCAGAGCCTAGAAAAGAGAGATTCTGCTAACCGCATGGGGAAAAACACTGAGGAAATTAACCTGGATCACAAAGGACTTCGAATGCTAGTTTGTGCTTTGCTCTTCCCAACAGAGGTGGGAAGACAGCAGAGACCTTTAAACAGGTGAGCAACAGGTGAGCAAAAACATCATCTCTGGAGTTTAGGAAGACCATGGTGTAGCCGCTTGGAGGTTGGACTGGAGAAGCCAAGAGGTAAGGAGACCTGTGGCAGGGTTTGGGTAAGATAGGACGGCAAGGCCTGGGGATGGAGGGAACGGGGCCCGTGGTCAGCAGTGGGAGGTATTTAGGAGGTAGAAGGCACAGCGCTTGGTGACTGACAGCATGTGGAGGGAGACAGAGGCTATTTTGTGGCCAGTCGGTCCGACCAATAGAAGAGGAGGAGCGGTGTAGGGGCGAAGAAGCTAAACCACATTTGGGGTCTGTCAAGGTCAGAGGAAGAAGTGCTCTGGAAAGGGTCTTGAGAAAGATTCAAGAGGTAGAACACCAGCACGACCCAGCTCAAAGAAGCCTGGGGAGGAGAGTGCAAACGGAAATGTGAGCAGTAGTACAATATGAGTGTGCACTTCTGCTTGGGGCCTGGTGGTATCTCTACCTGCTCCCAGCTAGCGGATCCCCCGGGGCCTCCCCAGGGTTCCCTGCTTCCTCCTCTGGATTCTTTGGTCACCCCAAGACCTTCACTTCCCCCCCTGAGGGCCATCATCATTCTGCCTGCCCTCTAGCTGGATTTGGAGCTTCAGATGAGAGACTGGAAACAGTGCTTTATAGATGATCCAACGTATGATTTCTGACTCAGTCTTTCTAAGACTCAGGCTCTTCCGCAGCTAGTTGGTTATGTTTTCTCTTGTCTTTGGTGGCCGCCTGGCTCACCTTTTGCTCCTCCGGGGATGTCTCTGCTCTGACTTGTTCCATGGCGGGCCCATCCCTTGGATTCGCTGTCAGCCATTCAGCCCTGATTTACTGAGGGCGACTCTGTCTGGGGCCAGCTCCTCCCCTCACTCTCCTGCCCATCTTGAAGGTCTTCCTTCTTCTCTACCATCTTTTTCTCCAAGAGGTCCAAGTTTCGACCATAATTTCAAAGAGGAACAAAAATTCTTTTCTACCTATTCCTCCTCCAGCTCCTTCTCCATTCCTTCCCGACCAAGTCTCTCCAGTAATTACATTTCTTCATCTCCCCTGTGTTTTCTTTCTTTCTTTCTTTCTTTCTTTCTTTCTTTCTTTCTTTCTTTCTTTCTTATTAATCTTCTCTCTCTTTGTTTTCCCTCTTTGTCTCTTAATTCTTTGCATTCAGGCTTCTGCTTCCAACCTGTTCACTGAAATTTTTTGTAATGATCCCTATAGTGGGTGAAATACTGTACCCCCCTGTAGGATATGGCCAGATCTTAATCCCTGGAACCCATGAAGGTGAACTTCTTTGGAAAAGGGGTCTTTGCAGATATAATTAAGTTAAGGATCTCAACATGAGATCAGCTGGATTTGGGCGGGGGGTGGCAAGTACGTTTACAAGAGAAGGGGAGATCTTGGACTGATGCCCAGAGAGGGTGGCTACATGACACAGAGTCATAGTTACACAGCCCTGGATAAGAAACACCAAGGATTGCCAGCATCCACGCGAAGCAAGGAGAGAGGCACGAATCAAGTCTCCCTCAGAGGCTTGGAAGGATCCAACCTGCTGATGTCTTCATTTCAGACTTCTGGGCCTCCAGACCTGTGAGACAATTCCTTTCTGTTGATTTAAGCCACCCAGTCTGCTGTGATTTATTATGGCTGTCCAAGAAATTAATTCAGTAATAATACTAGCAGCCGACATTTATGGAGTGTCTGCCCTATGCCTGGCCCGGTTCTGAAGGCTTTATACATTATTTCATTGAATTCCCACCACCAACCCAATGAAGAGGGCACATGGTAATGAAAGCAATGTCCACAGAAGCAGTTCTGGAGCGTCTGCCGTGTCTTTGGCATTTAAAAATTGGACCTCCACCTGAATGGTATGTCTTACTTTTGTCTTTAAAAGTTGAGCAGCCCGCTGACCCAGACTTGCGTAACTGCGTAAGATTACACAATGAGTAGGTGCCGATGCCAGGATTCCAACCCTGGTACCTCTTGTGGGTCCCCTTAACCACTTTGCACTTCTCAGGCTCCTCAGAGGGAACCCAGGAGGCTGAGGGGCAGACTGGCCCAGGACTCAGTTTTGTACAGTTGTAGGCCTGGAAGGGGCCAAGGGGATGGTGAGTCTGGGGGAAGGACTGTGGGCCTGGGCGAGTAGGTCTGGCTGAAGGAGGAGGAGATGAAGGTCTTGAGAACCTCTGGCAACATAAGCCCTTGGAGCTATAGAGCCCGAGAATTATCTGCGGGCACCCTGGGGACCCTGGCTTTTAAGATCCCAGAGCCTGTGCGGTCTAGTTGTGGCCATAGGAGTAAGTGATGGAAACCCGGCGGAGTGGCAGGGATGGTGGGGGTGGGCAGGGAGATTGTCAGTTGACTCCACTGGGTCAAGAAACCTGGAAGACAAAGATCGTAGCACCACTGATAGACTGCTCTGGGAGTTCAAAGGGTTGAGCCCTCTCTCTTTGTTCTTATCATGAAACAAATGGAACCTGAGCTGGTTCTTTAAAAAAAGATAGGAGATGACGAACATGAAAGCCAGAAGGGCTTCCAGTTAATAGGCACAACAAGAAAGGAGGCATGAAAGGCCGACACGTGGGGCATCCAGTTTATAGTTAAAGTTGGCTCTAGTTACAGATGCCTGAAAGAGTATGATAAGACTTTGAAAGTGTCCTAATCTGGGGACCCTGCAAAGCAGACGCTGAATGAAAGAATCAGGTGCAGGGACTATATTTAAGAGAGTGTCCCCAGGAAGCATGCTGAAGGAATGGGAAAGAGAGAGATGGGAGGAAAGCCAGTAAAAGATGAGCAAGTTGCCTCTTGGGTAACTGGGGCTTAGTCCCACAGGAGACCTGTGAGAAACTGTGTAGAACACACTGCAGAAGTGTCCCACGGGGGGACAAGGAAACTAGAACATTTGTGCACCCAATCCATCAGTCCTCTAATCTTGCTGCCACAGGAAACCCTTGGGCAGAGAACCAGCCACTCTTCGTCACTAGGCCATAGTGAGTTAAACATCAACATTCTGAACAAGTATTTAAAATAGATTTTGCAGAGACACCTGGGTGGCTCAGTTGTTAAGCTTCTGCCTTTGGCTCAGGTCATGATGCCGGACTCCCGGCATCAAGTCCCGGGATGGAGCCCCGCATTGAGCCCCGCATTGGGCTCCCTGCTCAGTGAGAAGCCTGCTTCTCCCTCTCCTACTCCCTCTGCTTGTCTGCTTGTGTTCCTTCTCTGGCTGTGTTTCTGTCAAATAATTAAACAAAATGTCTATATAAATAAATAAAAAGAAAGAAAGAAAGAGAGAAAGAAAGAAAGAAAAAGAAAAAGATTTTGCAACGGTTTGACATCTAAGTGCAAAATAATGAAAAAATGTGTCTGAGACACATTGTCAGTAATTTGAGAAACATTGATCAATTCGGTTATTTCTTGAATAAAGGCATGAGCCAAGGAAACCGTGGCGGCACTAGTCGGTCCTCTCCAGGGAGGCCCAGGTGGGCAGAATGTCCATCCCGCCACTCAGATGGTGGTTTTGCCCCTTTGCCAGCCAAGAGAAGCCTTCCTAGGCACCCTACCCTTAGCACTAGCCGCTGCAGGCGATGTGTCTCTCCTGCCTTCCAGAAGGTTAGGCAGTGAGGATCAGGCCCAAGCAGCTCCAGCGCCCAAGGGCTCTTGGTTTTACTCTATCTGGAAACTGGCTGATTCTCCCCAGAGCCCATGGGCGCCTCACACCTTCATCTGGGGCTCCACTTGCTCCCAGGCTTCTACACTGTGCCCTAGACGGAGTGTGATGTGGCAGGAGCTGTCCTTGAAAAGCCACCCTAAGACCAGACAGTTTATTTTATTGTATTTTATTTTATTTTATTTTATTTTATTTTATTTTATTTTATTTTATTTTATTTTATTTTATTTTATTTTATTATTTTGATAGGAAGACAGCAAGAGAGGGAACACATGCAGGGAGAGTGAGAGAGGGAGAAGCAGGCTTCCACTGAGCAGGAAGTCTGAGGTGGGGCTAGATCCCAGGACCCGGGGATCACAACCTGAGCTGAAGGCAGATGCTTAACAACAGAGCCACCCAGGTGCCTCCAGACAGTTTTTTTTTTTTTTTAAAGATTTTTATTTATTTGACAGACAGAAACACAGCCAGAGAGGGAACACAAGCAGAGGGAGTGAGAGAGAGAGAAGCAGGCTTCCCGCTGAGCAGGGGGCCCAATGTGGGACTCGAACCCAGGTCTCCGGGATCATGACCCAAGCCGAAGGCAGTCACTTAACCAACTGAGCCACCCAGGTGCCCAGACTGTTTATTTTTAAGTGGAGGTGGAGGGCCAGCTCCCATCTTGACAATGGATCCTTGAGCTGGCTCTGAAATGTGGCATGACTCCTACCCTTGCTTCCCTGCCTTGGCTGGAAATGCTCTGATCCAGGGTCTTGGGTCAACAGAGCAGTTTCAGGCACGAGTATTCCTCAAAGCCAAGATGACTCAAGTTGTCAAGTGTGGGCCAAAGAAGAGGCCCAGAAATCAGTTCAGTCCTTTTATGAGGTTTAAAGATCCTCCACCCTGGCTCTGCTTTCATTTACCTGTTCTGTCGTGCCTAGTATGCTGCACACAGCCCTGATGCCCTGGGTTAGAAGCTCAGTTCTGCTATTTTGCTGAGTAACGGTGGGGGGTGGGGACTGTTCACAAAACCTATCTCAATGACCACATTTGGAAAAGGATGGAACACCCACCTCATTGACTGATTCTGAGGTTGGACCAAGCTAATGCTCTACAAATCTATTAGGCACTCGCTCTCAGGCTATGGGAGTAGATACAAGAATGTTTCCTTCCCTTTCCTGGCAGCTGGAGAAACAGATAAGGACTCTGGCTTGGAGTCAGATGGACAGGTTCTTGCTCAGGCTCAATCTTCTCCAGCATGTGACCATGGTAAATTTCTTAGCATCTCTGAGCCTTGATGACCTCATATATAAAGAGCAAAAGACCTACTTGCAAAGTTGTGAGGATTAAATGCACAGAAGAGCATGGCACACAGTAGATGGTCCCTATGTGCCCATTAATTGAACCCTTACTGTTATTAGTAATCCTGGAGACTAGACCCACTAGGTCAGGCATTGAGGACACAATGCTGAGCAAAGACCCACTCTCTTGCCTAGGAATTCAGAGAGGGAAATGATAATGTAAGGGAAACATAAGGGTACAGATAATCGAGTCACAACTATGGCACTACTACAAAGAGAGCTATAGAGTGCTAAGTGAAGATGTGACACGATAATTTGACCAATTTAGGGAAGTCAGGAGGGCTTCCCTGAGGAAGTGATACTTGAGCCAAGGTCTGCAGCATGAGTGGGAAGAACATTCCAGACAAGAAACAACGTGTGCAAAGCCCTGTGAACGTGGAATCCTAGTAAGCAAAAGGGACTCAAAAGAGGCCAGTGTGATGAGAACTCAGGACCAAAGGGAGCATAGGGTGCAGTGGGACTAGAGAGGGGAGGGAAAGCCCAACTTCACAGGCCTTGAAGTAGAGATAGAAAATTTAAGGGAGGGGCACCTGGGTGGCCCAGTCATTAGGTGTCTGCCTTCAGCTTGGGTCATGATCCCAGGGTCCTGCGAATGAGCCCCACATTGGGCTCCCTGCTCAGTTGGGAAACCTGCTTCTCCCTCTCCCCCTGCTTGTGTTCCCTCTCTCACTGTCTCTCTCTCTCTCTGTCAAATAAATTAAGAAAGAAAGAAAGAAAGAAAGAAAGAAAGAAAGAAAGAAAGAAAGAAAAAAGAAAAGAAAGAAAAAAGAAAAGAAAGAAAAAAGAAAAGAAAGAAAAAGAAGGGATGATACAAAATACAAGGTTTCTAGGAAACAGTGAAGGGAGAGCAGTAAAATCAGGTGGAAAAATCAACCTTTGATAAGAAAGTCAGCTTCCACATTGAAACAGAAGAAAAAGAGAAGAGGATGGGTGTAGAAGTGTGTGTGTGTGTGTGTGTGTGTGTGTGTGTGTGTGTGTCTATGGGAGAACATAAGGGATGGAGTTTTCTCTATTTGTCAAGTAGAGGTAGGATCACCACTGAAATGAGAACAGTGGAAGCTGGTTTGAGGAGTGTGGTGAAGGTGTGACAAGGCCATTGGAGAGTGGTTTATTACTGGGCACCAGCCAAGTCCCATTTGTGGGGAGGGTTCCAGAGTCCTGGGAAAGCCCTCTGTCATGTGGTGTGTAGCTCTCAGCCGTGTTTAGCTACCAGGCACAGGAAGCCACAGGAAGCAGATGGGGAGAGGTTTGCTCAACCAGTTGATCAAAAGATAGAGGGGCAAGAGAATCCATGGCATTGGCAAGACTGTTACTGAAATGTTGGACCTTGATTCGGAGCTGTAATGAAGGAGGACATGGCCCACACCTGGTAGATGGCCATTATCCAAAAGACAAGATAGAACAGGTGTTGGTAAGGATGTGGAGAAAAGGGAACACTTGTCCACCATTGGTAAGAATGTAAATCGGTGTAAGCACTATGGAAAACAGTATGGAGGTTCCTCAGAAAATTTAAAATAGAACTACCCTATGACTTAGCAATCCCACTGTGGGTACATATTGAAAAGAAATTAAAACCTTGGAAGATCTTGGAAAAGATGTGTGCACTTCCATGTTCACTACAGCGTTACTCACAATAGCCAAGATGTGGAAACAACCTAAGTGGCCACCTACTGATGCCTGGATAAAGAAGAGTTGGTGTGTATACAATGCAATATCATTCAGCACAGTGAAAAAGAAGGAAGTCCTGCCATTTGTGACAATATGGATGAACTGTAAGGGCTTTATGCTAAGTGGGATGAGGCAGAGAAAGACAAATACAGAACGGTATCACTTATATGTGGGACCTTAAAACAATTAAACTCATAGAAACAGAGCATAGATAGGGGTGGCCGGGAGCTAGGGGTCGGGGGAAGAGCATGAAGAAGAAGAGGTGATGCACTAGAAGAATATAGAAGACCAGTGGCTGGAGAAACCAGTGTGATGGACAGTTGCAGGGGACCCAGGCAGTGCATGTGGTGACACGTGGAGGTTGTGGTCCATTGGTGGATGTCCAAGTTGTCATTTTAGAGCTGGAGCCGTGACGGTCGTCTGCAGGGTCCAAGGCAAGGCCATGGGAGGTGGAGTATGATGGAGTGGGAGAATGGGTGGCTGTATTTGTGGAGTCACCTGAGCTACTTTCTCCAATTAGCCCAACAGCCTGTCTTTCCTTTCATCCTTTGGTGTCCCAACCACCTTGCCCCAAACCTCTCTACTTCTTTAGGCTTCTATAATGTTTCAGTTCAGAATGTCCTTCTACCACGAAGCCTTTCCAAACCCTTAGTCCAGGAGGGGTCCCTGTGAGAATCAAACATCCTGGGAGGTAGAGAGACCACACACTGTCATCACCTCAGCTGTGTTCCTGAATGTTACCCACCCAGGTTGAAACACGACAGCAGGGACTTGTTACAATTATTTTGAGTCATCAGAAATGATGGCCCTCAGGGTGCCTGGGTGGCTCAGTCGGTTAAGCATCTGACTCTCAATTTTGGCTCATGTCATGATCTCAGGGAAGTGAGATCAAGCCCCATGTGAGGCTCTGCCCTCAGTGGGGAGTCTGCTTAAGATTTTCTCTAGCTCTCCCTCTCCCTCTGTCCCTCCCTTGCTCCTTTCTCTAATAAAAGAAAGAAAGAAATGAAAGAAAGCTCCCATCCACTGAGTGTTTGTCCCACGTCAGGCTCTGTGCTGAGCTTTAACACACATTTCCCCACCTCATCCCTGTTTCGCAATAGTCTGAGTACGTAGGAGCATCACACCCTCTTTTTCAGATGGAAAAGCTGCAAGAGGGCAGGTCACTTGCCCAGGGTGTTTAAGCAAGGAGTGGTTTGGCTCATCTTTGCACCTCTTCTCCCAGAGTAGAGGGGAGCCATGGGTGAGACACACAGGAGTTCTGTCTGATGCTTAGCACCCCCAGCAAGGCAGGCAGCTTGAGTCATAGCTGACCCTCCCCAAAGGGTCCACACAGGCCTCAGCTTCCCCAGAAGCACAGAATCAATATGGAAGGGCTCTCCAGGGGGAGCCTAATCAGCTGCACTGTCCATGCCGAGATCCCTGTTGGGGACTTAATGTCCCCCCAAATTCATATGTTAAAGCCCTAACCATGCAATGTGGTGGTATTTGGAGATGGGGTCTTTGGGCCATCATTACGTTTAGGTGAGGTTACAAGGGCAGGGCCCTCATGATGGGGACAGCGCCCTTATAAGAAGAGACACCAGAGTACACCCCACCCCGCTCCTTGAACAGGTACCAGGAAAGACCATGTGAGGACAGGGGGAAAGGTGACTATCTGCCAGTCAGGGAGAGCTCGTGGGAAAGCAAATTGGCTGACACCGTGATCCTGGACACCCGGCCTCCGGAATGGTGATAAGTAAAGCCACTGAATTTGTGATGTTTAGTTTTGGCAGACCTAGCTGGCAGATACAGCCCCCTTTCCACATTCTCTCCAAGTGCCCACTCTCTTTTCCCCTTGGAACATGAAGCACACTGCGTCCGTGAGATAGCCATCCCACTTTCAGAAGACGGAACCTGTTGACATGTCCTTTTCCTCTTGGGGAGGAAATCTGCCCACCGGGGCTCCCACACACAATCCCAGCTCTGTCCTCTGGACCCACATGGAACACAGCCATTCTCTCATCCTGGACACCCCTTCAGATACTTGTGGGCGGAGACCATGACGTCCCACCCACTTTAGTTTCCACGGGGACAGAGGCTATGTCTGTCCTGTTTATTTCTACGTCTCCAGCACCTTCCACAACACCTGTCCCAGAGAAGGAGTCCTACCCATATTTGTTAGTTGAATGAACAAAACTAGTTCTCTTCAGGGTAAGGATTTCTAGCTCCTTTAATTGTACCTCCAAGCACCTGGTTTTAAGTCTTTTCTTTGGTCTCTTTCTTTACCATGTTTCTTTTTTTTCTTTTTTTTTTTTTTTAAGATTTTATTTATTTATTTGACAGAAACACAGCCAGAGAGGGAACACAAGCAGGGGGAGTGAGAGAGGGAGAAGCAGGCTTCCCGCCGAGCAGGGAGCCTGACGCGAGGCTTGATCCGGGGTTTCTGGGATCATGACCTGAGCCGAAAGCAGTCACCCAACCAACTGAGCCACCCAGGCGCCCCTCTTTGCCATGTTTCTATGCTAATTTTCCAGAAACTTTATTTTTGTTCCTGTAAAAGAATGAGGTGTTGCTTCTCACTGCTTCATAAACTATCAAACATTGCTCCCTTCATCTTCCCTTCTCTGGTACTAATCTCTCTGCATCCTTCTTTCTTTCTTTCTTTCTTTCTTTCTTTCTTTCTTTCTTTCTTTCTTTCTTTTTTTTTTTTTTTAAAGATTTTATTTATTTATTTGACAGAGATCACAAGTAGGCAGAGAGGCAGGCAGAGAGAGGAGGAAGCAGGCTCCCCGCTGGGCAGAGAGCTCGATGCGGGCCTCGATCCCAGGACCCCGAGATCATGATCCGAGCCGAAGGCAGAGGCTTTAACCCACTGGGCCACCAGGAGCCCTCTCTGCATCTTTCTGTGTTACACAGACTCCCTGGGAGAGGAACTTTGTAAAAAGCAAACAAAGGGGAAAGAAAAGCTGATGCTCGCTGCTGTGCACAGGCGTCTGGCCAAGTATAGGAGAGGCAGGGAGGTGAGGGCATGAGGGGATAGAGCTCTGGAACCCAGTAGGACAGAGCGCAAATCTCAGTTCCACCCCGTCCACGGCTGTGTGACCTCGGGCGGTGGCAATCTCTCTGAGCCTTGGATTCCTTGTCAGTAAATAACACCTACTTCGTGTTCCCACCTCAGGTGAAGTCAGTACCTGCGACAGTTCCCTTAGCAGGGTGCCCAGCACGTGGTGCTCCAGAAGGAGCATGTTGATAGTGAAGGAGATGGAGCGAGGCAGTCAGTGGGTCCTCAGCGGAAGGGTGACAGCATCTCTGTGGGAAGGAGCTGGGTTCAAATCCCAGCTCACTGCCCAACGAGCTGTGTGTTGCCTTGGACAGGCAGGTTTCCTTCTCTGAGCCTGTGTCTTCATCTATGAAGATGGAGATGGTCGCTGAATGGGTGGCACAAGAGTCCCCAGCATCACAAAGGATCCTCAAGAGACGTTTGCTCTCCGCCCTTCATGTGTGGTGTGAGCTCCCGCGTCTCCCTCTCAGCAAGTCAGCAGGAGAGGCTGATCCCTTGCATAGATGCATACTGCAGCAACACCATCGGGTACAGAGTGCCGGTGCACAGGGTTGTCGGCAGGAAGGTGCGCCCCGTAAAGTGGGAAGCCAGTCCCCAGGTGTGCCAACACCCCGGTTCCAGGTGCACCCCACCATCTTGTTCACACCTACAGAACTTGCCGCTGGACAGAACTTAGGGTGGTGCATAGTAACTGCACATAGCGAACACTTGGCCGTTTCTTTCTTTTCTAACTTGACTGTTTCTTGAGTCAATAAATGAACGTTAGGGAACAAAATCGTTTTTTTCTTTTTCCTTTTTCTTTTTTTTTAAAAAATATTTTATTTATTTATTTGACAGAGAGAGAGAGATCACAAGTAGGCAGAGAGAGGAGGAAGCAAGCTCCCTGCTGAGTAGAGAGCCCTATGCGGCCTTGATCCCAGGACCCTGAGATCATGACCTGAGCCGAAGGCAGAGGCTTTAACCCACCGAGCCACCCAGGTGTCCTCTTTTTTTTTTTTTTTAAAGATTTTACTTATTTGTTTGATAGAAACACAGCCAGAGAAGGAACACAAGCAGGGGGAGTGAGAGAGGGAGAAGCTTACCGCCTAGCAGGGAGCCCGACGCGGGGCTCGATCTCAGGTCTCTGGGATCATGACTTGAGCCGAAGGCAGTCGCTTAACCAACTGAGCCATCCAGGAGCCCCTCTTTTTTTTTCTTTTTTTGACTGGTAGGCCTAAGTCCCTATTCATCTAGCATTTATGAACATTTTTTTAAAAGATTTTATTTATTTATTTGACAGAGAAATCACAAGTAGACAGAGAGGCAGGCAGAGAGAGCAGAAGAAGCAGGCTCCCTGCTGAGCAAAGAGCCCAATGCGGGCCTCGATCCCAGGACCTTGAGATCATGACCTGAGCCAAAGGCAGAGGCTTCAACCCACTGAGCCACCCAGGCACCCTATGAACCTTTTTAAAAAAGAAATACACGTTGATTCTAGAAAAAAATAATTAGGAAATACAGGCAATCAAAAAACAAAAATAAGGGGTGACTGGCTCGCTCAGTGGAGCATGTGACTCTTGATCTCGGGGTTCTGAGTTCAAGCCCCATGTTGGGTGTAGAGTCTGCTTAGGAAAAAAAAAAAAAGGAATCCCATGCAATCCTCCTGCCCAGCCACAATCACTGGTGTTAACGATTTGTCAGTAGAACCTCCAGGCATCCCTCCAAGCAAACCCATTGAAATATTAGTCAAGGTATATGATTTGGGAACTAGTTTTATTTTTCCTTTTCACTTAATAATACTGTGGATGTCTTTCCATGTCATTGAAATTTTTTTTTCCTTTTTTTTTTTTAAAGATTTTATTTACTTGTCAGAGACAGCACAAGCAGGGGGAGTGGCAGGCAGAGGGAGAAGCAGGCTCCCCACTGAGCATGGAACCTGATGCAGAACTCAACCCTAGGACCCTGGGATCATGACTGAAGGCAGATGCATGACCGAGATACACAGGTGCCCCTCCATGTCACTGAAAAAAAATTTTTTTTAAGATTTTATTTATTTATTTGACAGAGAGAAACACAGCTAGAGAAGGAACACAAGCAGGGGGAGTGAGAGAGGGAGAAGCAGGCTCCTCGCCGAGCAGGGAGCCCACGTGGGGCTCGATTCCAAGACCCTGAGACCATGACCTGAGCCAAAGACAGACGGTCAACGACTAAGCCACCCAGGCGCCCCTGAAAATTTTTCTAAGACATTTTTAGACTTTACTATTCACTATTTTAAATTTTATTATTAAGCAGTACAATAGATTTATGATTTCCTTATTTATATGTATTTGTAATGCCATTGAATGAATGTTCCCTAAGCAAATGTTTTGTCATTTAAAAGGCAAACATTAAAAAAAAAATCCCGTCTGCAACTCTGTCCCCCAGTATTTGATCTGTTCTTAACAAGGCTGGATGGGCACTAACTATTTGTGGATGTCTACATCTCACTTAGATGGAAGCCCCACCGATTCATCCTGTAGGAGCTGAGTAATGGGCAGTGTGTGTGCTGGAGAAAAGCGGGGTTTCTGTGTCCTATGCCTGTGGCTGAATACCCATTTCTCCCACTCCTTAGTTTTCCCATCTGCAGGGTGGAGATAGGAACACCTTCTTATGGAGTTGCTGAGAAGATGATCGGACTTCATATATGAAAAGCGCCGAGCATAGAGATGGCCCGGCCCGTGGTGAATAGTCAACAAATGGCAGTTATTCTTGTTAATATCGTAAAGCAGATCTGAGGAGCTATAGATGAGGAATCACAGAGCAAACAGCTCAAGGGACTTGACCACTGAAGCAACCGTAAAAGAATCTACACCCTGGCTGGCTCCAAAGGGAGCTAGAATTCGTGAAGCTTCTATAATATCCCACAAAGGACAGGAGGTCTTCTGTGTAATTTACTTTACATACGCTTGTTTAGGGTCTAACAGAGACAGTACATACAATATCCTAAATCAGCTTGTTGTGTGCATATGGTCACCCCTGTTTAGCGGGGGGAAAATAGCAACCCACAGATAGTGAGGGATTTGCTCAAACTCAAAATTAGCGAATAGTAGGGCTGGGACTGGAACCCCTAACTGTGGTGCTCGCCTCTGCCTCTCTCGCAAGCCAGTCTCAGAAGTTAAGTGGCTTACTCACAGTGTCACCACGGTTTCTATTTTGTCATACTCCCTCCCCAACCAGTCTTGTGGAATTTTCCAGGAATCTGGGGCTGGAGGTGACCTCTGGGGCCATTAGATGCTTGAGGAAAATGACCAGGATAGCAACATCCTGACCATCAAAAGATCACAACTTGGTGCCCAGAAGGCCAAGTAGGTGAAATGCGAGAATCCCAGGCTGGAGATCAGAAGTCTCTCTCTGCATCCCCCTCCTTCCCCGCCTGCCCTTTCCTTCTCCCGTAAACCCTTGCAGGAAGGAATTGCTGCCTTTGGCCTCAGGAAACAGCCTACACAAAGAGACAGTGCCACACCTTACCCCCCCCCCCCCCCCCGCCCGCCCCCGCCGCTCTTCTCCCCATCTCCTCCAAATAGTAAAAGTAGGAGTAGGAATAATGATCATGACAATACTTACGGACTGATTATTATTATTATAGGACTTTTCATACGCTTGTTCAGCCTGGCCACCCAGTGTTTCCTGGTCTCCCCTTCTGGGGGGTCCTGACTCTCTCACACATACACCAGCTGCTGGGGGATCCCTGACTTAATCTTCACAATCACCTCCAATGTCAGTAGCTGTCGTCATTCCCGTTTGACACAACAGGAAACTGAGGCTCAGAATGGGTGAATGCTTTGCTTAAAGTCCTGCACGGAAGGGGGCTCAACTGGACCCAGAGTCTGTCTGACTGGAGGGCCCTTTATCATAATTAGTATCCTGGGCCACAGAGTAAACACTGCTACTGGGCACACCATGGCCAGGGACCTGGGATGCCTCAGCTTCGCGAGTGTCCTTGGAGGAAAACAGAGTAGGGAAGTAGCACCTGAGATATGATTCTGGGTCATGGCTTCTCACTGGTGTTCTGTAGGACTGTGACTTGCCCTCTCTGTGCCTTGAGAGACATCAGGACCGCAGGGGAGCGGCTAAGAGGCCCATGGCACCTGTGAGAGGACAGCAAGAAGAGGGCAGTAGGAGCAGGGGAGAGCCTCTGAGAAGCCTCCCTGGCTTCCTTCCCTGTTAAGAGGATTTATCTAGGGGCGCCTGGGGGGCTCAGTTGGTTAAGCACTGCCTTTGGCTCTGGTCATGATCCCAGAGTCCCAGGATCGAGCCCCACGTCGGGCTCCCTGCTCAGTGGGAAGCCTGCTTCTCCCTCTCTCACTCTTCCTACTTGTGTTCCCTCTCTAGCTGTGTGTCTGACAAAAAAAAAAAAAAAAAAAAAAAAGGATTTATCTAAACTAAAGTTTATTTCTGCCTCAAGTTAAGTTGTAATGAAAACAACACTGGAGCGGGGAAGTATATATGAAATACTTAAAAAGAAAAAAAAAGGCACTGCACTTTGAATCAGAAGGTCTGCGTTTTGGTCTGGACTCTACCAAGGATGTGCGGAGAAGCCCGGTGTCCCCAGCTCCGTCTTCTCTTTGGCCTCATACCGGTGATCCGTGAGATGAGGGCATTTTCCATACAGTCTCTGAGGCACTTGCTCTGGCACACACCTATGGTGGTCTACTTCCGTTCTTGTCCAGATGCCCCCCAGGCTCACCTTGCCGTCTGGGCAGGTGGAGGGACCTGGGATGCTGGGACATACGGATGGGGGCTCAGGTGGGCAGAGGTTGGCAAGGGGGCACAGTGCCCTGAGGACAGACCGCTCCTGGTGTGGCCCTTGCATCCCCCCCAGCGTGGTGTGGGGGCCCTGGCTGGAGATCAGAGGTCCACCCGCGTCAGCTCTGGCGGGCCTTCGCGTCAGGAGGCGCCTTCTCAGCACAGAACAATGCGGGCTCTTTGAAGGGTTGGGCAGCAGGGGATGGGTGTTTCTCCAAACATAAGGTCTGCTTTGCAAAACAGGCTTTGATTCCCAAGCCCGGAGGCCCCAGGTGCCTGTTGGGCGGCAGGCGGGGGCTGGGGGCTTTGTTTGACAGGAAGAGGGGACTTGGAGACTGGAGAACAAAGCCTGGGACACAGTTGGCAGGGGCTGAGGTAAGGCCTGGCCAGGCAGGTCAGGCTGGGATGTCAGTGGGGGCAGCGGGTCTGTGGGTCTCGGGCTAGCACCCTTCAGCCTGGCCATGTCTCGTGGTGGGTCCTGGCTCTCTCACGTCTGTAGAAGGGACTGCCATGATCGTCCACTCCCTCCCCAAATTCCTGTTCAGGCAAGTAGGGGGAAAGATTGGAGTCTAGGACACAGAATCCAAGAGGTGGGGAGGAAAGGGTATTGAGCACAGCCCACAGCCTGCACGCAAACACCTCAGTCACTAAGAAGGATGTTGGCTCCCACCCTCTGCCGAATACCATGCTGGGTGCTTGACAGGCACGTGTCTCTGATTTAAACCTCGTTTTCTTGCTTGACGATGGCCTACAAGACCCTGCAGGACCTCCCTGGACTCATCGCCTGTCACTCTCCCACTGGCTTAATCCACTCGAGCTACTCTGCCTGCTCTCAGTTCCAGAACACACCAGACACGGTCTTATCTCCACACCATCTGTTCCCACCACCCAGAATGCTCAGGCATGGCGGACCCGTCACTCCTTCCTGGGGTGGTTCAGATCCTCTCTTGCACTGAGGGCCCGTCTTGACCACGCTCTGAAGGCTGTCTTCCAGCCAGCCCATCGTTTTATTTTCTCTTTTCTTTATTTGCAGTAAGCTCTGACCCAATGTGGGGGCTTGAACTCACGACTCTGAGATCAAGAGTCCTGTGCTCTACTGCCCAAGCTGGGCCGGCGCACCCAGCCTACTCCTCTTTCGCACCCCCTTCACCCTGCTTTTTACCTCTTGACGTTAAAACATGGTCACCTAGTGACTGTGCTGGTCCTTGACTCTCTCGACTCTGCGGTAAGCTCCACTAGTCAGGCACCTTTGTCAGTGTTACATGTCTTGAGAACCTAGGGTAGTGCCTGGTGTGTTGTAGGCCCTTGCAAGGTTAACTTTAGGTCAACTTGTAGGCCAGGGTGCCTGGTTTTTTAGTCAACCATGAGCCTGGATGTTGCTGGGAAGGTACTTATACATACAATTCATATTTCAATTAGTTGCCTCTAAGTGAAGCAGATTGCTACTCTTCATAACATGCAGGTGGGCCTTGATCAATCAGGTGAAGGCCTTAAGAGCAAAAACTGAGATTTCTTGAAGTAGAAGTTTTTCTCAAGACTGCCCCATAAAAGCCTGACTGAGTTTCCTGCCTGCTGGCCTACAAAACTCAGACACAAGATTGCAACATTGGGGCGCCTGGATGGCTCAGTCATTAGGCATCTGCCTTCGGCTCAGGTCATGATCCCAGAGTCCCGGGATCCAGTAGTAATCAGCCCAGCATCCAGCTCCCTGCTCACCAGGAAGCCTGCTTCTCCTCTCTTACTCCTCCTGCTTGTGTTCCCTCTCTAGCTGTGTTTCTCTCTGTCAAATAAATAAAGTCGGGTCTCCGGGATCATGACCTGAGCCGAAGGCAGTCACTTAACCAACTGAGCCACCCAGGCGCCCCTAAATAAAGCCTTAAAAAAAAAAAAAGATTTCAACATCAATTCATCCTTGAATTCCAGGCTTCCAGCCTGCTTATAGATGCCAGATTTGTCAGTCCTTTAAATAAGGCAAATTTGCCAATTCCTTAAAATCTCTCTTGTTCTCTCTCTCTGTCTGTGTTTCTAACACCTGTTGGTTCAGATTCTCTGGAGAGTCCTGACTACTATAGCACTCGAGAAATACTAGCGTTCAACCATATGAAATTGCTGTTCTGGGCAGCAAAACAAAAAATGGTTAAATATCAGCATACAGTTCAATCGATTTGTTGAATGAATAAATGAATGAACCCCAAAGCAATCATGAGGTAGGTGTTATTTCACTGATAGGAAAACCAAGATTTCAGACGCCTGGATGGCTCAGTCAGTTAAGCGGCTCCCTTAGGCTCAGGTCCTGATCCCAGGGTCCGAGGATCCAGTTCCACACTGGGCTCCCTGCTTAGCAGAGAGCCTGCTTCTCCCTCTGCTTGCTGCTCCTGCTGCTGTGCTCTCTGCTGACAAATAAATAAAAGTCTGATAAATAAATAAAATCTTAAAAAAAAAAAAGAAAGAAAAGCCTGAGATTTGAAGAGATAAAGCTGTGTGCTAAGAAAGGCACAGCAAATAAGGGGCAGGACTGGAATTCAAATTTCAGACCGACTCCAAGGCTGGTGCTCCTAACAAATGCGGCAGCGTCTGCCTTCTTTAACCTGACTACAGAGAGCACCAGCAGGGCTAAGCACCTCTGAAAGCCTTAGTCCGAGAGGTCCATGGAAGAGTGGCCAGGAGTCTGGGCGAGTTTTGATGCTCCCCAGCCACAAGCTAAGCTTGGAAGCCTGCTCAGAGGTGGTAGCACCAGCGGCAGCTCCCTTCATCTCACGCATAGCCCAGGGCTGCCCAGGTTCATCCTTGGTCCCAGGGTCTTTCCACAGCTGCTGATGGTCCCTCTCCAGGGGAGCCTGAGGGAAAACTGTCTCACCAAAAATGGAGGCACCCAGTTGAGGAAGGCAGCATGGCTTGCTGGTGTGTGGTGGTGAAGCGGTCTTGGCACCAGAGGTCTGAAATTTGGCTCTGCCATTCAGTAGCCAGGTGACTTAGGTCAACATTATTTGGGGCACCTGAGTGGCTCAGTCATTAAGCATCTGGCTTTGGCTCAGGTCATGATCCCAGGGTCCTGGGATCAAGCCCTGAATTGGGCTCCCTGCTCGGTGGGAGGCCTGCTTCTCCCTCTCCCACTCTTCCTGCTTGTGTTCCCTCTCCCCCTATCTCTGTCATAAATAAATAAAATCTTGAAAAAAATTATTTATTGTGTTCAAGTTTCAGCCTGTCCATATGTAAAGTGGGATAATAATGCTTTGCTCTGGTATAGTTTCCAACACTAAATGAGGTAATACATGTAAAGTACTTAGAATTCCAAGTGCTCAGTAAATAGTAGTAGTTATAACATTGCTTTCAGCCAATAACATCACTAAAGTTTAGATGTTGCTGCAAGCAAGGAAGAGAAGTTCCCAGCATCTATTTTGGGGCTCTGATTGTATCGCTTTGTCCCCTTCAGGATTCCCTTGCCTCAACCTGATGAACTCTTGGAAGAGGACCTGATTGCGGCAATTTAGAGTGGTTTTGCTCTGCTGAGTTTATACCATCCAGGTGCTACCCTCTGGGGGGTATTCCTTGTTTAGACCTGAGCTTTCATTCTGGCGGAAAGCCTTTGTCTACTGTTCAAAAACAAAACAAAACAAAACAAAACAAAAACAGATCGCCAACATTTTAGCCTCCTGGAAGTGACACCCTACAGCAGATAATTATAGTACCTTGCATTTTTTCTTATATACCGGTGTTTGTGTTAAAACTGCAAGGGAGGCGTGACAGCGACAGGCTCTAGAGCCCTGCTTTTTACAATTGGAGGAGCTTACAAGCAGAGCAGACTCTGCTCTTCCCAAGTCATCAGTGGTAGAGCCAAGCTGGAAGCTTTCCACCTGCTCCACTCCCTCCTAAACCTGAGCGTGGCATGCTCTGGGCAGTTTGGTCTCCGAAAAGAAGGTGCAAGACCATTCTCTGGGCTATAGGAAAAGCTACCCTTTATATGCACCACACTCATTAAGCTCTATTACTATTTCACACAGAGATAAACAAATGAATGAAGGATTTATAAATAAAATGCACACATATTTGAAACAGCATGCTTAGATTATTTTTAACCACTAATGGGTTGAGATCAAAAAGGTTTAGACACCACAGCTCGAGGGAACCATCCTGAACCTTGGCTTTCGGGATGACTTCCTTCCTGCTCTGGGGCTCAGCTCGGGCTGGTCCCTGCAGGGGAGCAAGACAGACCAACAGCATCATTTTCCAGATGTTGGTGGATCCTCAGCCGGGTCAGAGCTGCCTGCTCTCCCAGGCTCTTGGACTGTCGGGCTGCCTTTGGCTTAGGAGGTTATCAGCCCCAGAGCCTTCAATAGCCTTTTCCTGTTGCCAGGGCCCAAGTGTCCAAGAAAGAGCCTGAGCCTCCTGCTTCTTCCCATCCTGCTGGGTTACAGTCTGTCCTTGGAGCGAGAGTAAACAGAGGAGGTGACAGTGTCAATAAATGTGTCCCATGTGACCTTGGCTAGCACACATGCCTTTCCACTGAGGGACACAGATTTGTGTTCGTGGCCCTTCCTATGACACGTACAAGAATAAATATTAAGAAGATGGGAAATTGTAATAAAAATAAGGAAAAGAACAAAAAGGAAAAGAATGTCCCTTTGTGGACTCAGAAAGAGATCTTAAAAGCAGGTTCTGGGTAATACAGAGTACTGTCTTTTCAACCTTGCCACATTGCAGGCCATGAGTGGCAAATTTGGTTAAGAGCCAATATCACCCAGTACGATGAATTTCCCACTCATTTACAAATATACAATGAACACGTGTCAGTTAACTCATTCATTCATGAGAGAACCAGTAAAATTGTATAACTGGTTCAAAGGATAATTAAAAGAACCTCACATCTATACGTTATAAGAATGCTAATGTATTAAAAATATTTACAAAATCGGTCCATCCATGGGACAATAATCACTTATATTCCACAGGTCCCAATTCATTTGCATTTCTATGGAAAAGAATAATTTGCTATTGATACCAATTTTGCAAAACTTCAACATTATAAAATATCTTAGGGATGATAAAATGTGAAGAAGGCCTGGAAGACAAGTCTAGACAGGGCACCCAGTCATCTTTGATACCACGTCAATGCCTTTCTCACAATTTTCCCTGACACCAGAAAAATAAGTTTGGCAAATACATCCGAAGAACCTCATGAAAACTTGATTCTATTTGAATCAGAGTGGGAGGTGAATCATTGCAGAGTTCCATCCTTGTCTCCTTATGGATGATTCTAGAGAAGGCAGCTATCAGGGTAGAAAGTAGAAGATCTGTGTTAGGTTCAACCTCACCACTCTGTAGTTGGGTGGCCTTGGGCCATTCCCTTTTCTCGGGACTTTTCCAGGACTTCTGATTTGCAAAAGAGGGCCAGTAACAATGATATTGCAGAGAGGAAAGAAGTGCCCCAGGTCTGGTGGATAGGAGGTACTCGAGACACAGGGGCTTCCTTTCCAGCTTCTTGAAACTCTTCCCAGTGGTTACTCAAGGCCTGCCCATCTTTTCCAGGTGCAAAGACTGTCTGTTTCAGCCACCTGGCACTTCCAGGTGTGAGACCTCAAGTGGTTGGATTTTTGTCCTTGTAAAGCTTCAGCAGCACCAAGCAAACTCTGTGGGAAAGGTAGCCAAAGTCCTCTTCTGTTTGGAGAAAAATAGACCCTGGCTCCACAGTATTACCAAAGGGCAGGTGTCTGGGAATGTAGGGAGTGGAGGAAGTCAGTGAGCCCAGTGCAGAGCTAAGAAGAGATGTGGGTTAAGGGGAATATTTGGGATAAACTAGAGTTTCCCACCTTTCAAGGTGGTAAGAGACATCTTTGAAAATATGATGAAAACCCTACCCCCACTCCCCAGAAATAGATGTGTGTGTAGACTGGCAGGGGCCGTAGCAGGTAGCTCAGAGGTTCTGGGCCTGGAACGGGTCACCCTTTGCAGCCCCCTCACTCAGTGAGCATCTCTAGCTTCAGAGGAACTGGGGCCAGCCTCACAGAGGAAGGGAGCCCCAAAGTGAGAGGTGGCAGGTTGAGCCCCTTTGTCACCTAACTGGTAAAAACAGATGAGCTGCTGTGGCCTGGACGGGGCTCAGCACCTTAGAGCCTTTCCTCTTTTATCTGGAGGGGGGCTTCCTTAAGTCTCCATCACCCCAGTCTTTGAGTCCATACAGCAGAGGACCAGTGTAGAGGGCAGGTGGTGGCATGGGGGGACTTCCAGAGGAGAAGTATGGGGCCTTAACTCTCTCTCTCTCTTTCTCCAGTTCATGGGGTCCCTCCAGAAGGTAAAGAACATGGGCTTTGGAGTCAGTCTGGGATTTGTGTCAACCATGTGGGTGTGCCCCTCAGTTCTCCCTTCAAAAAAGAGCTTCCTATTCAGCTGTGTGTTGATTTCCCAGGGCTGTCATAGCAAAGTAGCACAAAGTGAGCGGCTTGCACAGCAGAGAAATTGGTTTTCCCAGTATTCTGGAGGCTGAAATCAAGGAGTCCACAGGGCAAGCTCCCCCTGAAGGTGTTGGAGGAAGGCCCTGCTCCGTGCCTCCCTCCTGGCTTCTGCCAGCCTGCAACATTCTTTGGCTTGTAGATGCATGACTCCAGTCCTCTGCCTCACGTGGCATTCTCCCTGCGTCTCAGTCTTCACAGCGCCTTCTTCTAAGGACACGAGCAGCCATATTGGATTAGGGGCCCAGTCTACTCCAGTATGACCTAGTCTTAACTAATCTGCAACAACTCTATTTCCAAATAGGGCCATATTCAGAAGTACTGGGGGTTAGGATTTCAAAATATCTGGGGTTTTCTTTGAGGAGGAGGTGTGGGGAGATAGTTGAATCCTAATGAAGTACCAGGAGTGAGTCAGGGGACTCTTGTCGCTGCTGTACCTTCATGTAGCTGTGCTTTCCGCAGGCGGCTTTCAAGTGCCGGGGCTGGGGCTGTACCACACCTACATCACCATCAAGCAGCCTCACTATTCCTCTCCCTTGGTCTTCCTCAGGTATTATCTCCCGATAAGCATTTAGTCCTCTTAACTTCATCACTATCTGTTTTTTGAAGGACCAAAACTGGCATAGGTGGTGAGCTGGACTTATTTCCTGCATCACTTGCTGCTCACACATCAATGAAGACCACCCCCAACCCCAAGGGTATGTGGGGCACAATAGTTCCTGCTGAGGATGCAGGATGGCAGCTCTGTTGCTAACGCTTTCATTGCTATTGACTTGGAAGATTGTTACAGTGGTGGGTACACTATGGCCATGAAATGATTCAGGTATTTGAAAAACACAGGGGATCGCTCATGCAAGAGCGACAGAATTAGCTGGCTAATTAAGCTACATTAGTTATATTGACCCTTCAGAGAGATAATGGAAAGTTGAGTGCACTTAAAAAACAAGAACTAAGTGTGAAGGGGCTTTGGGGCATCTTACAAGTAAGGCTTTATCTCCCCAGTGGGAGAGTTTAGAAAGCCTGTTATCAAAATCAGGACTTAATGGTAAGGAGCTTCAAAAGTCCTAAAATGCTCAACTGAGGCAAGTCTACCTGTGGTTGGGGCAATCTGGGACAATCATTGTAAAATCAGCAAAGTTCAGGTGGCAGCCAGAGGAGCTTGCCCTGCAGAGGCTTGTGGAGATGGTTAAGAGAATAAAGGATCCGTACAGGCGAGACAGAGAAGTAACCAGCAAGAGTATCATCAAAAGAAAGGAAGAATGTTTAGGCAGGAAGTAAAAGGTGGTTGCCTAATAAAATGTCACAATTCCTTGATCAAAGTTCTTGGACTTGATCCAGTTTTTAGATCTTTGAGTTGGTAGAAGAGAGAACCTGTTGACTGAAGAGGTGGCTGCGTCTCCGAGAGAAAGGACTATGCTACACCATATACCGTAAGAGTTTTCCCAGTCCTTCCCCAAAGCCATTGATAGCCATTTACTCAGAAATTATTTACTGGGGAAAGGGGAATGCCCAGATACTTCTAAGACTATTGGGTCTGAGTTGATATTGATACCCAGAGACCTGAAATGTCATTGTGGACCTACATATGAAGGCCAGCTGATAATTAATGGAGTCCTGTCCAGAGTCCAGCTTATATGGGGTCCCCTGGGAATGTGAAACCACTCAGTACTCATTTCTCTGATCTCTGAATGCATATTTGAGGTTGGCATGGTTGGCAGAGTGATTCTTACACTGGACCCTTGAACTGTGGGGTAAGACCTACCATAGTGGAAAAGGCCAAGTGGAAGCCTTTGAATCCATCCCCCTCTCCTTCCCTCCCTGTCCACTCTCTATTTTCCACATTTTTATACCCACCGAGATAGTAAATCCAAACCAATGTTGTATCTTGGGGGGTGGGAGGGATGACAATATTAATGCTATCATTAAGGATCTCAAGATGTGGGAGTGGTTGTCCCTCTCATACATCTGTTTAGCTTATCAGTCTGGTCCTTGCAGAAATCAGATGGATTCTAGAGTGTGACTAGAAACAACCGGGAGCTCTGGCAAATAGTATCCCCAAATGCTGCCACTGTGCTGATCTAGGGTCTTTGCTGGAGCAGATATGGCTTCAGGTCCACAGTGTGCCATTTTTGAGTTGGCAAATATGTTATTTTCTATCCCAATCAGGAAAGAAAATGAGGGGAAGTTCACATTCACGTGGAATGGACAATGATATGTATTCATGGTTTTCTCCCGGGGCTACGTTGCCTCTTGCTCCTTGTCACAATGTATTCCAAAGAGTTGTGGACGATGTGCACACCCTGCAGAGTGTCACATTGGTGCATGCCATTGATAACATCAAACTCAGCAGGATGATGAACCGGAAGTGGCTAGCACACTGGAGACCTTGATAAGAGGCATACACCCCAGAGGGTAGGAGATAAGCCTCACAGACTTACAAGCCTTGCACAACAGGAAAGATTTCAGGGGTCTAGAAATCAGGGGCATATTGGGATCTTCCCTTCAAAGCCAAAGACAAATGGCTGCATTTTGTCTTGCCAATTAGGCGTTATGGGGTTTCAGAGATACACATTCCCTATCTAGAGACACTGCTCCAGTCCTAATATGGGGGGCAAGAAAGCCTCCTAGCTTTCAGTGGGGCCCAGAGCAGGAAAGGGCTCCTCAGGAAGTGCAGCCTTTGGTGGAAGCAGCCCAGCCACTCAGATCACACAGTACAGCCACCTTGGTGTTGGAGAGGCAGGTCTGGAAGCAGGTGCAGAAGAAGATGTGGTGTAAAGTTTGCAGCAAGCCCCTGGAAGAGAATCACCACGCAGACTCAGGGATGAGGGAGGAGAGCTTGGCATGGTGACAGCTGAGGAGAGAGGGGGACTTTGGGGCTGGATTTAGAGATCCCGGAGGAGGGACACGAGGAGCATGAGTTGAAGCTCCATGATCAGCTGCAGCGATGGGAGCTGTAGTTGTCCCACTGACCTCCCGGTTCTAAGTCTCTTCCCTGAAGTAAGAAAAGCCCACGGAAAGCCTGGAGAAGTGCATCCACAGGGGGCACAGGAGGACTGTGGGAGCCACGGAAGTGCACTATTCAGACCTCCATTCAGTAAAGAGCTTATCATTCTGCTATAGAGGGTGTGGTAGGTGACAGCTTCTAGTCGCAGAGACTTCAGGCCAAGGTCATGGTCCCGGGCATCTCCCAGCCAATGAGAAGCATGCAGGTCCTAGGATCTTCATTTCTGCCCAGTGTGGGACTCTTCTAATGGACAGGCTTTGCTCAGGAGCGCCCCACTGACTTGTCCGAACTTTGTCTACCTTGCACTGCAGTGCAAGAGCACCCTGAGCAACTTTCGGTGTCGGAGTCACACCAGTAGCTCTGGGCTTTTGGGATCTATTTGATGGCTCTGGAAAGTGAGAGTCATTCACAGCCCCATTGGATGGCCATGCCTTCCCCTTGGATTGCCTGTGGAAGTTGAAAGGGTACAGGTTTTCAAGTTCCAATCTCAGCTTCTCCACTGACTGGTCATGGAATTTTGTTCTCTGGTCTTCCTCAGGAGGCTTCACCTTTTTTTTTTTTTTAAGATTTAAAAAATTTATTTGAGTGAAGGAAAGAGAGAGAGTGAGTGCTCAGATGAACTGGGGGAGGAGCAAAGGGAGAGAGGAAAAGCAGACCTCGTGTTGAGGGTGGAGCTGGATGTGGGGCCAGATCTCATGACTCTGAGATCATGATCTGAGCTGAAATCAAGAGTTGGATGCTTAACCGACTGAGCCACCCAGGTGCCCCGAAGAGGTTTCATTTTTTAAAATATTTT
>PITA01023834.1:0-27366 GCA_004023965.1 Spilogale gracilis
GTCATTATTCAGTCCACAACACGTTGTAATACAGATGGAGAAATTATGTCACACTGAGGAGAAGCAGGCATTTTCAGAGCCTGGCGGTAGGAGTTCAAATTGATGCATGATGGACAATCTGCCTATCTCTATCAGGAACAAAATATCCTTTCTCTTGCATTCTTCAGTTTCATCATCAATTCAGCTTCCAGGAATTCATCACAAAGATAAACTTGAAAATGAACATATAAGGATGTTTCATCCAGAATTATTTATAGCAGCTTTTATTTGTAAACAACCAAATGACCCCAGCAATGGGAGCTAGTTAGATAAATTAAGGAACCTTCAGAGGATAGCATACTGTGCAATTGTAACAGAATGAAGATAATGAGATAGATCTACGTGAGCTAATATGGAAGAACCTGCAAGATAGGAGAATGAAATGAAGTATAACACAGGGTACAGGGTGCCTGGGTGGCTTAGTGGGTTAAAGCCTCTGCCTTTGGCTCAGGTCATGATCTCAGTGTCCTGGGATTGAGGCCCTCGTCGGGCTCTCTGCTCAGCAGGGAGCCTGTTTCCTCCCCTTTCTCTGCCTGCCTCTCTGCCTACTTGTGATATCTCTCTCTCTCTCTCTGCCAAATAAATAAATAAAATCTTTAAAAAAAAAGACGGGGTACAGAGCATGTTTCCATTTGTAAAAATAAAAGACAAGAAGTGTGTATTTGTATATATGTTCCTGAGGAAGATACAAGACAAGCTATCTTCTCTTGAGAGCATCTGGGAGGGTTAAGGTATGGGAAGAATTAGTTGAACTTCTTTACCACGAAAGTTTTTATTACTTTTTCATTTGAAAACAAAGTAGTTAATGAAAAAAGAGAGAGTGAGGACACTGGTTTGAAAGAGTTGACAAATTATTAACCTACACTTTTTGGTCTTGCCCCCTAACTCCCCCCCTTGTCACCAAAGACAAGGCCCCACCTCTCTCTTTCACCGGCACACACCCCACAGGCTCGCTTTGCCCACTCACATCTCCTTTCTTCCTCAAGGCCCTCATGCGTGTCCTTTGAAGCCAAGTTAATTTCACTAGGTTACAAATGGGGATGGAGGGGCAGGTGAAATTGGGGTGTGGACCATGTCATTTTCCCTGGTCACAAACCAAGGGGAAATAGGAATGGGCAGAAAAAGAACGTCAGCCTAGAGTCTAACATTCCAAGGTTCAAATCCTGGTTCTGTATGTGACCTTGAGCAAGTCATTAAGGCACTCTGAGCCTCAGTTTCCTCATCTGAAAAATAGGAATAACATTATAAACTTGGGATTATAATGAGAATAAAAATGAAAAATGAGAATAAAGAAGATGGTGCTTTGGAAACTTGACAGCAGGCCCCATTCCTGCCCTCCTTAGGGATGGTCCTGACCCCACACTCAGACCTCAGTGTGGTAGGTAGGTAGATGACATCGATGTGAGTAGAGTAACCCTCACAGGGTTAATGTTAGAGGATCTTGGGAGCTGTGGCTGCTGGGTTACCCAGAATGAGATAAACTCTGCACTTGGGTTTCTAGTCCACAAAATAGAGAATTCATAAACCAATCAAGTTAATAGACAAGGCAATACATGGTTCGATTAACTTTGCAGTACACCAGGAACCTCTTTAAATTAAAAAAAAAAAAAAAACTCTATTAGGAACCCACGGCCTGTTGTTACTGATACAGAATGAACAGAACTGCTCCAACTCAAATACAACCAGTCTTTTTGGGCTCACACACTGAAAGCATTGCAAAATTGTGTGCCCAGGATCAGAGGGAAAATAAATACAAAAGACAGTCATGAGATATACAAACCAGTCTGGGTGATGGTCCCAGAGGCTGGATAAGTGAATTGGGGATAAAACCACAGCCACATGGGGCAACCAACTCTGCCCAGGGCCTGTGGATAGGTGCAGAGCTTCCCATGTGTGCTGCTGCTCGATCCTCTGAGCACCAGCCTGGAATGCCCGGCTCCCCACGATACATTGCCCACATCCTGGACCCCATGCCAAAGCAGGCAGAGATAGTCTGCCTGGGCTCCAAAGGACAACCTCTCCCGGAAGCTCCCTGAGTCCACTGTCCATATTCAAATGGCACTCCACCAAGTTTTCAGAGAATCAACACTGTTCAGTTTCCTAAACTAAATTTAAGGTGAAGAATTCACTATCCCTGGAGGTGGTTATCCTTCACCCAAGTGCTGACCTTGATACTTATTAACGAGATAACGAGCAAATTATTAAACTCTGTAGGACTTACTTCCCTCATCTACGAAATGGGTATATTAAGTTTTCTCAATGTCTGAAATCATGTTGCATCTTCTGACTAAAGTATGTATTTAATTTGCTAATGCTTCTTTTATTCCCCAAGAGTCTTGTAATATTAGATACTTTTTTTTCAACAGCTTCATTAACATTAGTAACTTCAGTCATGAACCATACAGTTCACAATTTTAAATTGAATAGTTCAGGGACGCCTGGGTGGCTCAGTCAGTTAAACCTGCTTCTCCCTCTCCCTCTGCACCTCCCCCCTCTGCTTGTGCTCTAGCTCGCTCTCTGTGTCAAATTAATAAATAAAATCTTAAAAAAAATTTTTTTTTAATCAAAGAGTCCAATTGTTTTTAGTATGTTCACAGAGTCATACAACCATAACCAAAGTCAATTTTATCATCCCCAAAAGAGCACCTGTACTCTTTAGCAGCTATCTTCCATGCTTTCTGTCTCTACCTATTTGCTTATTCTGGATATTTCAAATAAATGGTGTCATACAACTGGTCTTTTATAACTTTCTTCCCTTAGCGTGGGTTCCAGGTTCATCCATGTTGTCGTAACAAGTATCAGTACTTGAACCCTTTTTTATTGCCCAGTAGCCATTACATGAATATGCTATATTGTATTTACCTACTCATCAGTTGGTTATTTCTACTTTTTGGCTTTTACTAAATAATCTTGCTGTGAACATCCATGCATAACTTTTTGTAGACACCTGTTTGGATTTCTTTGGGGTACGCAGGTAGAAGTGGTGTTGCTGAGTCATGTAGTAACTCTATATTTAGCTTTTAGAGACGCTGCCAGGCTACTTTCCAAGAAGGCTGCGCCATTTTATATTTCAACCAGCCATGTACGAAGGCTCCAGTTTCTCAACATCTTTGCCAACATTTGTTATTTTCTGTGGGTCTTTTTTATTATTATAGCCAACCCAGTGCGTGGGAAGTGGTGTCTCACTTTGGTTTTGATTTGAATTTTCCTGGGGACTCATGGCAGTAAGCATCTTTGTTTATTGGTCATTTCTGTAACTTCCTTGGGGAAATAACTGTACATATCTTTTGCCCGTTTTTAAATGGGGTTGTCTTTTTATTATTGAGTTGTTAGAGTTCTTCACATATTCAAGAATATATTCATATATTCAAGTCCCTTCAAATATATAATTGTAAAATTTTTCTCCCATTCTGGGGGTTGTCTTTTCATTTTCCTGATGGTGTCCTTTGATACAAAAAAAAAGTTTTTAATTTTGATGAAGTCTTATTTCTTTTTCTGATTGTCCCTTGTGCTTTTTGTATCATGTCTTTCTCCTTTGCTATCTGAACACATTTATTTCTTATTCTTACCTAATTGCCCCCACTAGAACCTCCAGGACAATGTTGAATAGAAGTGGCAGAAGTAGGCATTCTTCTCTTGTTCTTGATCTTAAGGGGAAGGCAATCAGTCTTTTGCCATTACATATGTTAACTATGGGTCTTTTATGGATATACTTTCCTGGATTGAGGAATGTCCCTTTTATACTGAGTAGTTTGGGGGGGGGGCTTTTTTTTTGGTTTGGTTTTGATTTTGCTTTGTTTTGTTTTGTGCTTTTATCATGAAAAGGTGTTGGATTTTGTCAAATGCCTTTTCTGTAGATATAATGACATAGTTTCCTAGAACTCTCTCCAGTGTTTTGCTTGAAGCTAGTTCTTTGGACCACTTATTAACTTTAGCACAAGACCCAAGAAGGAACACCTAAATCCTGCCTAGTTGCTGACCATCTGAGAGGACAGGAGAAACTCTTTCTCATTATACATTTAACTCTGGTGAACTTGAACCCTACTTGAACTTTTGGTGGCTTAAATGAGGCTTAGGGCTCCTGTCACCATGGATGACTGGGGTCTGGAAGATCAAAATTGAGGTTCATGAGATCAGAGCAGACTCTTCTTTTGCCCTTTGGAGGAGGAGATGGGATTAAGAATGGGAAGTTGCTTTCCTTTTCCCATCCCCCCCCCCATCTTGACCAATGTCTAATTTTACTCATGGGCACTTGAACGTGGGTATGACATACTCTCAACTGTTTTGTAAGTTTTTCATAGGTCTTTCTTTTGTCCCTGCAGTCAGGCAGTAAACTCTCTGAGGGCAGAGACCAAACCTTAAATTTCCCTTGAAGCTTTCATAGGACCAGATAAGCTATCCGTCACATAGCCCAGACTTGATACACAGTAGAAATCTCTGTCTTTTGGCAAAACTATCAGAGGTAGAGACTTGGTCCGTCCACCACGTAATGTCTGCTGGACGCTGAATAGACAGCTCCTGGGACCAGAAGCCGAGACACCGAGCCCTGGGGTCACCGAGTTCCCAGTGTCAGCTGCCCTCCTATGGCTTTGCGGCTTCCTAGAACAACATCACAGGAGGCTTTAAAGGAATGAACTGAATGTGGTTTCCAAAGAGAAGAAACAGCGCCATGCCAACATTCTTTCAAAACTGCCTGAGAAAAGCCAGTCTGATCAAAGAGACTTTGTCAGTATCTAATGTCACAATGCAGATCGGTCCACACCACTTTGCCTGTCACTCCTGAGGCAGTCTGAAAAGAGATATTGACAAAGCATGGCATGACGGCATCATTAAATGGCACTGTGACACCAGCCCCCCAGGATATGACAAATACCACCCTGGGCTTGGAGAAGATGCATTGCTGGGAGTCTTCTCACCAGCTGATGGTAACATGACAAAGCTTTTGAATGAAGACCTCCTGTCCTCTCCTGTCCTCTCCTCCAATCCTCCCCGACAAATTCTGATTTGGGCAATCCCTAACAGAGAAATCAGAAGACACTGTTCACCGAAAAAAGAAATACAATGGTTCCTTCTATTCTGTAAAAATTAAATCCATATCTATGACTTGGCCCAGTTCCTGGCATGTGTTAAATACCCAATGCACAGTCATTCTGGTTCTATTAGCATTACTCTTATGGGGCTTCCGGGGTATCTATCTTTGAATCCCAGCTCTCAAGTCAGGCAATCCTTCAAATTTCTTGGTAAAGATGACACGGGATTTCTTGCTTTTGTTTTAGAGAAATCACCGGGATGTCCATGAGCCATTTTGCACGAGCTGTGCAGACAGGTGAAATGAATTAGTCCCCAGAGTTCATGGGCAAGTATGTAGCTCAGGGACTGAGCGAGGCAGGTGCTAATCACTATTCATTTCTGGAAAGCCAAGGTGCCCATAACACGTCTGGGGCTGTTCTAGGCGCTGGGAATTCGAATGCACATTGGCCAGTCTGCCTTTAAGGAGCTGACAGATGAAGTGGAGGAGAAGGCAGGATACAAACGTGCTTCGATGGCAGAGTGGGATGAACTTCTCTGATGGAGGGTCTGGCCACAGGAGGGCTTCCTCAACGAGGTGACTTTGCAATGCATCTAGTGGAATGAATAGCTCATCAGGCAGACAAGGAGAGAAACTCTTGGAGAATCTGGTTTTGTAATTTGAGAAGAAAAAGAACAGCTTTCTCACAGGAGGGCGAAGGGTGTGGACTTCAATAGGCCTGGGGTTGACTCTTGCTCTACTGCCAAGGTCTGGGGAAGAGAACAATCACAACCACAACAAGAGTAACTAACATTTAAGCTAAAGTCTTTTTTTTTTTTTTTGTCTGCAAAAAATCAAAGATAATAACAGACCTACTAAAAAGAAAACGCACGTAAAGCATTCAACATGATGCTTGGCTCGTATAAGCCCCCAGTAAATGGTAGCTCTTACACCAGTCACCGGGTACTGGTGAGGATTGAACGAGACATGAGGTGTGAGAATGATTATTGAAACAAAATCTCTGGGATTATAATTCCAGACAGAGGAACTATCTCATGTAAAGTTGGGGAAATGAAGGGAGATTTAATTGTTTCTTAAAGGAAGAGTCCTTGAGTGTGGTCAGGATGAAGAATGCATAGTGGGAAAAGAATCGTATTTGAACTGAATGATGAGTCAAAATCCAAATGTCTGGCTTTAGTCAATGAGTTACGTGATCAAAGAGAAAATCATAGAAAATCATGAGGGACAAAATTACTGTCACCACAATTCTATTCAAGTGGAGACTTTTAAAACCTTCTTTAATGTGAAATATTCATATTAATAACATCAACACATAACATATATAAATATATAAAGACAAATTTAAAAGAACAATACCCATATATTCTCCACAGCCAGATTTAACAGATGTCAATATTGTAGTATTTGCTTTAGATCTTCAGTTGTGTGGGTTTTTTTTTTAAGAAGTGAAAGCTTATGGGTATTCCTAAAGCTTCACAGTCATTCAGTTATGTGTATTGCTCCCCTATACGTTTTCACACTTCCTACATGTATGTAACAGAAACAACATAAAATGTTCTCAGGATTCTTAGACTTTCACATGTTATAGCATACTGTATCATTTTACAACTTGTGTGTTTCACTGGACATTGTTTTCAAGGTGGCCCCATGTTGCTGGATTTATTTTAGCTGCCCTGTAGGTTTCCCTTTGAGGTTTATACTTGGGCTTAGCAATGCTGCTTCTAGATGTCTCCCTAAGGTAATCTTCAGGTATATACAGAAGGCAAGAGGCCTCAGGAAGTTCACTGCAGAGCTGTTAATAATAATAGTGGGGAAAGTGTGGAGAGACAATTCCTGTCATCTACTGCTGTGTAACAAACCTCCTAAACTTCGTGGTTTAAAACAACAATCACTCATTCTGTTGATGAATCTTCCATTTGGGCAGAGCTTGGCAGTGAGAGCTCATGGTTGCTCCATGTGGCGTCGGCTGGGGTGGCGGGAAGGCTAGGGGCTGGAATCATCTAATGATTCAGTCATTTGCTCACATAGCCGAGGACTGATGCTGGCTATCCATCCAGCTGGGGCCTCAGCACGCAGCCTCTCCAGGTGGCTGATTGGCTTCCCCACAGTATGGCAGGTGAGTTCCAGGAACAAGTGTCCCACAAGAGCCAGGTGGACATGGAGGTATTTTTATGATCCAGCCTCAAAAGTCCTATACCATCTCTTGTGTCCCCAGTTAATTGGTTGAGGCAGTCACAAAGGTCCACATGGTTTCAAGAGGATTGTCATAGGCACATAGGATGGGATGCCTTATGGTGACCACTTGCAGAAAATACAATATGCTGCGGACACATGGTATGGGACACATAAATACACACAAAAAACCTAGTTTATGGGGCGCCTAGGTGGCTCAGTTGTTAAGTGTCTGCCTTCAGCTCAGTCATGATCCCAGGGTCCTGAGATCAAGCCCCACATCAGGGTCCCTGCTCATTGGCAGCCCGCTTCTCCCTCTCCCACTACCCCTATCTGTGGTCCCTCTCTCTCTCTCTCTGTCAAATAAATAAAAAATATAAAATAAAAAACCTGGTTTATTTGCTCTTGTTTAAAAGCTATAAAAGGGTGGGTATCTTTCCGCAAGGCATCATTAACTCCATGCACAATAAAAGGAATAAAGTGTTTGGGGGGAGGGTAATAAGGACCTTGCATGGGTCTCTATATAGGATGAAAATATTTTACTGTAGGACACAGAGAACGTCTTCTTCCCATAGAGAAATCTTAGGAACAGGCACCAGGGAGAATTCATTTTTAAGGTGGTTTTCCTTTTTTTCCCCTCATGAATGTTGTGAACAAAATCTCCTCGTTCTAAAAACTGAAGACTTTGACAGAACAGTTGCCAAAACTGTATTTCCTCGAAAGCACATCTTTGTAATCTCTGATTCCAGAAAACCCCTAAGAGGGACTCTGAATGTCTTCCACAGAAGCACAGTGGGGAAGAGGCACAGACAGCTAGGACACTTGGGTTTGGATCTTGGATCTGCTAGTTGCTCTCTGTGTGACCCTAGGCAAGATATTTAACTTCTCTGTGCCTCAGCTTCCTTCTGTGGACTACGAAGGTGAATAATACCACTTATAATGGTTTTGTAAACACTGTGTTAATTCAGCGATTCTGCTTTGATTTGACAAGCGCTTTAAAAGTATTAGCTCTTAGGAGTCCAAAGGGAGGGCAGATTCTGAAAGTTCGAAGTAGCTTGCACCAAATCCGGATTTAATCGTGATCACTACCCCCAAGTGTACCGCCCAGAATCCTCCTAGCAGGCCAGATAATTAACCTTGGGTTCTCACCTCAAGCTTCTTCCGTCTCCATTCTTTCACGTGCAAGCGTTAAAATCGTCACTCCAGGTGGCTGGAGTCCTCGTGCGTTCCCATTTCACAGACGCGGAAGCTGCGGGCGAGCTGCTGCGGGGCGGGGCGAGCGGGGGTACTGGCTAAGGGAGAGGCTAATCCAGCAGACGTGTGTTTTCGTCCCAAATCCCCAGGTGTCCCTGTTCCGGCTCAATCACGAGCTCCTCGCTCCCCCCTCCCCAAGGCTGAGGGTTGGAGAAGCAGAAAGGAAAATTATTTAGTGTCTTTTGGCCTCATATTCCTTAGCTCGACATTGTCGAACGCCCAGAGGGTTCCTTTCGGGGGGAATTTGGCACGAAGGCTGACCGGGGAGAGCCTCAATAAATACGAGCTTAAAGTGGGAGTGGGGGCGAGCGGGAGTACCTTCCTCCTCCCCGAGCCGGCCGAGCGCCGGCAAACTCCCGGGGCTCGCGTGTCAGCGAGGGGGCGGGGGGGGCGGAGGCATTCCCGGGATCGCGGACCCTCGGACCAGGTGCCCCTGGAACCTGCACGGCCCTTGTTGCCCAGGATGCTCCTGGCTGCCCTTCCCCTGTAACCCTGTCGCTCTGGGCCCCTTCCCCGTGGGCTGCCCGTATTCCTCCTCCTCCTGCGGGATCCGAAATTGAGCTCAGAAGCTGGGCGATCTGCTCGCCAGGGCTCGAACCCGTCACAGCGTTTACAAGAGCGATGTGGAGCCGACAGCTAGACGCCGGCCACGGCCTCCCCCAGCCGCGGGAGCGTCCCCCCCGTACCTGTGGCGCCAACGGCTCCGCGACGGGGGATGTGCCAGCAGACGGGGCCCTGGGGTGGTGCTGCAAGGGCTGTCCTCCAGCGCTGTCCCCAGTCCTAGCCGACCTCGGGCAGGGTCGGCCGCGCGGCGGGGACGCTGGCGGGGCGGCGGCGCTTTGATGAGACGCGGCCACGCGGTGGCGCCGCCGCACCGCCCGCTTTCGGAGCCACAGTCTGCGGGGCGCCCCGCGCGGGGCTGGCGTCCGCACCAGGTTGAGGCTGCGGCACCTCGCTCCTGCTCCTCTCTGAGGGCTGGTGCGGGAATCCCGCATCTTGGAGGGGGAAGGCAGGTGAGGGTTATTCCAGCACTCCCGCTCCCACGCCCCAAACACGTGCCTTCTGGACACGTTCTCTTACACTGCCCCGGGGCCGGCTTCCCTTCAAGTCTTCTAGGCAAAAGTGCCTTCCCCTACAAGTAGGGAAAGTGAGGCCCGGAGAAGTCGGAGTCCGGGCTTTAGCCTCAGGTGAGAAGTCCAGGCAAGCAACTCTTATGTCCTAAAAAGAAAGGGCGGTACACACAACTTAGGGCAGGGGAAGGACCCACCGGAGATTTATTCCCAGACCTAGGGACTGCGTCACCCTCCGGGAGGTCCAAGTTAACCTATTGTACATATGAGGAAATGAGGCTCAGTAGTGGCCGAAGCACACTGTTCAGACGTGGTCTTCAGCCCCAGGCCTGTTACTGTCTAGTCTGTGCTCTTCCAGGACATAGAGCCCCGCCTCCTACATCCGTGGCTTTCTAACACCTTTTTGGGTTTTGATCTGTAACTGAAAACAATACTTATCCTTAGCGCGATACACTCTATTTTCTTTTTTCTTTTCTTTTCTTTTCTTTTCTTTTCTTTTCTTTTCTTTTCTTTTCTTTTCTTTTCTTTTCTTGTTCCTTTCCTTTCCTTCCCTTTCTTTTTCTTTTCTTTTCTTTTTTAAAAATTTTATACTATGTCTTTTTTACTTTTCTTTCAACCCTGGGCATGATCTGCTAAAAGATATCACTACTCATCAGTGGCTCCTTACTTAAAGTTTGAAAATCACTGTCATGGGCACTGGCTGGGCTTTCCTCGCTGTAAAAGTCTATGGAAAGCGGTGCATGCAGGAGGCCAAAGGCAAGACCAGGTCTGCTCCTGGCCCACCGTGCTTCTTCAGGAATCACCTAGAAATGTTGATAAAGGCGGGGCCCTGACTCAGTATTTCTGCCAATCTCCCAGGTGATGCTGACCACCCCCACCCAGAGTGGCCAGGTCTCCTCCACCACCCTGCCATCAATACATAGCAGTGAAAGGAATTCTGACACCACATTCTGTCATACATACAAATATTTATTTATAAGTAGGCACAAAAACTAAATTCAGCCTGCTGTTGTGAAATCCCAATTCTCTGTCCTTTCAACAAGAACCTTAAGGAAGGGTTCTGGGGCAGAGTGGTAAGAATCCATTGTCCCCTTTCATGGGCCTAGGATTGAAGGTAGGCAGAGACCAGGGACCTCACTTCCTTGTCTTCCATCCAAGGTGGATCTGAAAGGAAGTCTGAGCCAATGGAAGGGAGTAGAGGGAATATATGCAACTCCCAGGTGAAACTTCGGGGAGATGGTCCAGTTTATCCATCTTAAAAGGCAAATGCAATCTTATACTCCAAGTTGAGAGTCAACTGGGGGCACCTGTGCTTCCTTCTTTTCTGTTCCCATGAGTAGGAGATTCCCTAACTCAGCTTTGACCCTGCAATGCAATGCCCTATGCACCAAGAAGGGGGCACCTGGATCTCTGAATCACTGCCTGGCACAGAGCTGTCCCACCAGCCTGGATCTCTCCCCTACAGATGGTTATTTGAGAGAGTAATCAACTTCTTTAAGCCACTCTGTTTTGGGGGGGCAGTGGGGAGCTCTGTTCATTACAACAGCATACCCTAACTTAGGGTTCATCTGAGGCAAATGGGATAAAATCCTTATGGCAGAGCCAACTGACTTTTCCACCTAGTTAGGTGGCATGTGAGCGGGCAGGTGGAGCAGAGGAGGGAGGATAGGACCAAAGTTCTGGACCTAAAGCATTAGAGTCTAGTGCTCCTTTCTTGTAAACACAGAGAGATGCCTGTATATCTTTCTAGCTATCCACATGCCATTAACACTGCTCGTTTGGCAAACAAAAAATATCTAATCGTTCTTAATTGAACTCTCTGGGGAAGACTTAGAAAGCAATATTTGAAACTTGGGATGCTTCACATATTTACTAATTAGCCGTCTTTCACCTTGGTCACCACTTAGAGTTAACTCACATACACATATCCCTCCTATAACCACGCTGAGATATTCTCAAGTAAACATGGACAGAACTTACCCTTGTATATTCTCATTCAGAGTTACAGCCTTGTGGCTATTCACCTCCCTCTCATCATTTTCTTTATTAGGTAAAGAAATCTGGCTTGAGTCCCATTTCAACATCTGCCTCCATCTGATATCTACAGTGGTCCTCTGGGGGAGAACCTACTTTCATCCTCGTCACCCCATCCTATTTCTTGCTTCTCCCAACTCTCTGGATCCTCTCTGAGTCTCATGCCCTAGGGTTGTCCCTTCTCTCTGACCCACATCAACACAGAAGTCACTTTTATGGAGGATTGGCGGGTGATGGGGTTAGGGTGGGGTTACTCAGAAGTATGGTGGCCCCTAATCACTTAGAATATAATACTGGACACCTGTATTTGCAGTTCTTCAGTCATCCTTCCTTTAAGATATTCCTCTCTTCTGGGTCTCCCCCAGCTCCCTTCCTTCTCCTCCTAGCTGACTTCTCTCTCCCTCAGCCTCCTCACGTTTTATGGTTTTGCTCTCTCAAAATCTCTTATAATTTTGCTCACCATTCCAGTCCTCCCACTGCTCCTGGGTCACTTATTGAGAAAAAAAAGCAAGTGCTGTCAGTCTGTCAAAATATTGGTTTATCTTTTCTATCCCCCATGCCAGAAGGAGTTTTGTTTAACACAAATAAACACACAAACACACAAATAAATCCACAAAATAGATCCTTTCCTGTCTGGCCAGCTCACCAAAACGAAACAAAACAAAACAAATCCTTCTTTCCTCTCCCAAAGACACGCAAACCCGCTCAAGGTATTCCTTTGCTTACATCCCTGCGGTAGCTCTTCGCTAGCCTGTCCTCCTCACCATTGCTATGGTTACGGAGCCCTCTGTGCCCAAGTCCTGCCCCCTCCACTTGAGCCTCAGAGCTCATGGCTTGCCCACAATACCTCCTGAGCCACTCCTGCCCAGCCACTTAGTTCTCTGAGCAGACACAGCCCGTTCTCGCCTTCGGTCACTTGTTCTTTTGCCCTCCTTACCACTTGTGCCTGGACTGCCCCTCCCTGAACTCTGCCCAGGGACTCTTGCCTCACTTCCACTAGGAAGCCCTCCTTGACTTCTCAGGCCGGGGTAAGGGCTCCTTTTCGGTGGTAACTGCCTCTGGATTGTCTGTCCTAGCACTTAAAACTCTCCTCAGGACTTTTAGCCCTACTTGCTCTTCCCTGCTAGATGGAACTCCTTAAGGGCAGGGGTATGTCTTGCACAGTGTCCTAAAGACAAATACACTGGAGACCTTCAATGCCATCTTGTTCAGTAACTGAGTGAATGGGTGAGACCCACCGCTTACCTGGTGAGGTAAAATCTGACTAAAGGACTGTCTGGAGGAGGTGGATAAAGGGAAAGGAGGTCTTGGGAAGCAACATGCAGCTGTAGGTCTGTGGAGGAAGAGAGCCATCCCGGGCAACAGGTCCAAGGTCAATCGAGGTGTTCATTGGCCCTAAGCCTTCAGTTTTCTTCAACACCAGTAGACTAGACCCTTGTTCTCTTCTTCTTTCACCATCTCTGATAGAGCTAAGTATTCTCCCCCTTCCCCAACCACCTCCCCCTCCAGTACTCAGCACGGAGCAGTGACTGTGCCTTTCTTCCATGGGATGGGTACTGGGTTTCCCAGAAGGAGACCCCTAATGTCCTAGGTAACCATGGATGGGGTGTCTTAAGTAGAGGGAGCAGGGTATTCCAGGCTCTCTGAATGTCTATGTAGAGACATTGCTCTCCTGGCCCCTCTTTCAAACCCACCCACCTCAAGGAAATTGTGTTCTCTCTCAGTGGAAGGGTGGTAGTAGTCAGGATAGGCTAGGTCAGATTGTGGTAAGAATATCTACGGGATAGAAATTAAAACCACAACAGTGTTTTGTGTCTCCCATGGCATGTCCACAAGGAGTCAGCAGAAAGGCTCAAAGCATTGTAGTTAGTGATGGAGAGCCACCATCTCAAGACAGTTCTTTAAAGAGAGTCCTTCAGTTGGGGTCCCACACTGGTAATGAAATGCTCTGGCCTGAGCTCATAACTTCACTTCTGCTCATAACTCATGGGCCAGAGCTTGTCCCATGGCTCTGCCCAACCACATAGGGGCCAGGAAGTACAAGCCTCCCTGAAGATGGGACACTAGGGATCCCTACACACTGCACTAAAGACTACCATAGAGGATGAAGAAAGGAAAGTCAAAATTGAGGGCAAAAAGGGAAAATGGAGGCTTTCAGAGAAGTAGGCAAATCTGATTGCCGTTGAAACATCTTCAGTTTTTGACTATCCTTGAATAGAGCAAAGCAACTGCAGGCATGAATCCAATCTTAATGAATATGTAAGAGGGAGGATGATCATTGGACTGCCACAGTACATTTTCCCTCCCCCCAGTGCCCTTCCTCTGGACATGCTCAAACCCAGATCAACCTCAAAGGGTCTGCCATTCCCCAGAAATTATCTGTGCTAAATCCAGCTGGCTTTGACTTCTCTGTTCCTATCCACCTTTCATTGTAGCATTTAATCACATTTAACCCGATCCCATACTTTAGACTGTCAGGTGGTATCTCCCAGCATTCTGGTTTGATATGGCTTCTTCTCCCTGATGGCAAATTCCCTGAGTTCAGAGTCAATCTCAATTTTTGTTCTGTATCTTTTACCCCCCTCTACCCATCAGGGGAGACCAGGCTTTCACTCAATTTACACATTACCACTTATGCCTGGACTGCCCCTCCCTGAAATCTGCCCTCAACTCTGCCCCTCCCTGAACTCTGCCTGAACTCTGTCCTCATCCTGTTCCCCATTTGGGGAAGATAAAAGTCAACACAAAAATGAATGCAATGGGGCAGGGGTGGAGGCGGGGGAGCTTAGGATGAGAAAGACATGATCCCTCCTCACTCAGTCTTTCAAGTGCCCAGGAACTGCTTAAAGTGAATGAGATTATCCTTTGGCACACAAGATACCATTGCCTATTTCTTCTATGACCATCTTATCATTCCTGTTTAAGTGACGGCTTCCTAGAGGAGGATCTGTCCAGCACCCTATGCCTTTGTTCTGCTAGGACGGAGGTCTCCAGTCACGTGTGGTTCCCGGGTATTTGAATGGTGGCCAGTGAGACTGAGAAACTGTATTCTTAACTGAATTGAGATATCTTGTAAGTATGAAACATATATCACATTTCATGGCTATTGGCTGTCTGACTCTTGATTTGGGCTCAGATCATGATCTCAGGGTCGTGAGACTGAGCCTCACATCAGGCTCTGCAATCAGCAGGGAGTCTGCTTGGGACTCTTCCTCTGCCCTTCCATCTGCTTTCGTTCTCTAAAATAAGTAAATGAGGGGCGCCTGGGTGGTTCAGTTGGTTAAGCAACTGCCTTCAGCTCAGGTCATGGTCCTGGAGACCTGGGATCAAGCTCCGCGTCGGGCTCCCTGTTCAGTGGGAAGCCTGCTTCTCCCTCTCTCACTCCCCTTGCTTGTGTTCCCTCTCTTGCTGTGTTTCTGTCAAATAAATAAATAAAATCTTTAAAATAAAATAAAATAAGTACATGAAATTAAATTTTCTTAAAAAATACATCAGATTTCAAAATCTCTGTATGAAAAAGAGAATGGACAAGATGATATTTTTGAATGATAGTATTTTAGATCATGTGAAGCAAAACTGATTCTTAAAAATAATTTCACTATCTCTTTTTACTTTCTTAAAACATGGCTACCAGAAAACTTAAGATTACTTGTGTGGTTTGCAGTATATTCCTCCTGAGCAGCACAGCTCTGGAAAGCCCAGGTTGGGATTTGGGAAAGATTATCCACTTTCAAGGTACCATTTCCAAAGCTGCAAATTGTAACGTTTGATCAAACTTTACTTTAGAGAAGTTCTCACAAGGATGGCATTTGAAGTTTGGGACCTTTAAGTTTTCTTTCTCTTTGCTCACCTTTTAGTTTTTCTCCCAAACCCGTAAGTAAAAACCAAACTAAAAACATCTTATTTTTTCCACAAAATTATCTCCAAATCTTAACTAAATAGCAATTGCTGCTCTGTATTTTACACACACACACGCACACACACACACACACACACACACATCCCTGTCGGGACCACCATTTTCCCATGTGTAAAGCGACATGCCTCATTGCTAGATTAAGCAACGGAAATTAATTATTACAGTAATTACTCGGCCACTAAATGTTTGAATGCCAGACCTGGCACAGTGTCCTGGGAACCACCTTCAGCTTCCTGAGTGCATAAGCATTGACAGGGCAGTTCAGGCAATATATTTCAAAAATACCTTCTTCCTCGGCCCTTTGCTGGGTGTCAAGCATATACCTTTGCTTGGGGCCATAGGGAGCTATATATTACACCGCAGGAAAAAAGACAGCTGGCTTTCGGTGCCCATCCCTGCAGGCCAGGAGAACATCGAATCTCTGAGCAGGAGAACCTTTAGTCTTTAAGGTGACCATTCAGTAGCTAGTTAGGCGATAGTAGAAATCGCAGTGTTGCTTGAGGGGGAGTGTATGCCCTAGCCACTCTCCCTGAAATAGGGGATCTGTTGCTTGGGAATTCTAATGCCCTGGAAAGCCATGCCAATGTGCCTGGGGGTAGTCCTATTGAATTCCTTCCAAACCTTCTTTTTTCTCTCTCCATCATATTTTTGGCACCACCTTCTCTGCCCATGTCCTTCCCCCCATCACCTGCCTCCTTCCCTGAGGCCAAGTCTGTTTAGGGTGGAGAAGAGATTTCTTTTAACGAGCATACCCAGGTCAAGACCAAAGGTTTTCCAAAAAAGCAATTCTATAGTGTGGGACTTCTCCAGCAAGAAAGCTGTCCCGCGTGCTTGTCACTCTCACGTGGCTCCGCCTTCCTTTAGGAGGCTGGTGACGGTTGTCGGAGCGAACACTGGTCCAGGCTGTGCTAAAGTGTGGATTTCTGTGATGAAAACCATTTTGGCCATTCGTTCCTTTTGCACTGTGAAGGGAGGGTTTGAGCTCAATGCAATGGGCACATCTGCACAGCTGTCTGCACTTTTTTCCCATAATTCATTCCATAAAGTGGCCGTTTTAGGATGTCTGGGATCTCCCGGTAATTCTCCCTGACACAATCCTATTGTTCCTGCTTTAAAACTGTCAGTTCAACTCAGAACACTCTTAGGCCGCGCGTCAGAGGGTGTTAAGGACAGTGGCTTCGCTAAAATCCAGATGAGAAACTCCAAAGTGCCCACAAGTCTGAAAGGCTGTCCTAACTCATCTAGAGTTTTCATTCTGTAGGTCAAGGCCAGAACGATTTGTATCTCCAAAACCATGAGTCCTCTAAGCAACTCCACAATCCCAAACGCTACAACGTTACCTCAAATGATTCCTGTACCTCTTTAAAAGTAGCACTATCTATTAATAAAAAGAAATGAATAATAATTAATAGCTGTATGCAGTACTTTATTTTCAGATACCGTGTTACATTTTAGAGTTTTACTTTATTTAATCTTTATAATATATTAATTCAAAACATATCTATCATCTATCTACCTATGATCTATCTATCCATTTATTCTAAGTGATTTCTATACCCACATAGGGCTCAAACTCACATCCCTGAGATCAAGAGTTACCTGCTCTACTACTGAGCCAGCCAGATGACCCCAAAGTATACTTATTGAATGACTATGGTCTTGACAAGTCCCTCCCTCTTGAGGCTTCCATTTCATTCTTTTTTTTTTTTTTTAAGATTTTATTTATTTGACAGAGAGAAACACAGCCAGAGAGGGAACACAAGCAGGGGGAGTGAGAGAGGGAGAAGCAGGCTTCCCGCCGAGCAGGGAGCCCGATGTGGGACTCGATCCTGGGTCTCCGGGATCATGACCTGAGCTGAAGGCAGTCGCTTAACCAACTGAGCCACCCAGGCGCCCCAAGGCTTCCATTTCATTCTATCACCATGGAAAGATTCAAGGTGGACACAGAGCAGTGCTTTGGGCCATATCCTCTGGGCCTACCTCTAACCACAGCCGCAGTGGGGGCAGGCGGTTCCTCACCTCCAGTGGCCTGTCCTTTGAGGGACGAGGGAGGGAGAGGACTCATCCCAGAAGAAGATGCAGCCTGGAAAGGGAGGGAAGTTTGCCTCAAAGCATGGAGATGGGAGGTGGTGGAGGGATGTCTGGTCTTTGACCCTTAAAGGAAACACTTTCCATCTAATTCCTTGGAGACTCCCAATAGGAGTGAGTCCTGCTGGCTTGGCAGGGCTTATCGAGGCCCCCTTGATAGTCTCTGCCTCCTTCTGTGGCTACCACTCACTGCTGTTTCTCTCCTGCTTCCTGGATGACTTCCCAAGTAAATACCTCTACTCACATCCTTATCTCAGGCTCTTCTTTAAGGAAACTCAAGCTGGATTATTAGCCCCATTTTACAGATGCAGACATTGAGGCAAATTGCCTTGAAGTCACACAACCAGGGCTCACACTAGATTTGTCTGACCCTGGAGCTCATGGATTCCACATCTGTCTCCCGCCACCAGCTGCCTTTGTCCTGCCCCATTCCCACTAGAATTTATACTCATGTTCCTTTTCAAAGCAGCCCCTTCCATCCTTGGGCAGTTCTAATAATAGGAAAACTTAGGGTGATATTCAACCCATTTCTCCATCCATCCATCCATCCATCCATCCAGGTGTTTATTCCTCATCAGCAAGCGTATATTCACCAGAGTTTAGGTGCCAGGCACTATGCTTCGCAAAGCTCTAAGGAGGCAGACCTGGTCCCTTTGCTCACAGAGCTTCCTGCCTGTGACGATGACCACCATGCAGGGAATGGCACTAACCATGTGCTGTGGGAGCGTGGCATGAGCACCTCACCCCGCCACAATGCCCTCTGTGGCATCCTCAAAGGATGCTCCCTGGTCTACACAATAGCCCCGCAGGTGGGGCCTACCAATATCATGTCCTCTGCAGTTTTTGACGTTCACGTTCCTCAGCCCAGGCTCGCATGGGCTTTGATAGCAGAATGGAGCTCACACCACCAGTACAATCAAACAAAAACCAGATGCAATGTGCACTCCCATAATGAGAGAGGGGGCCCTGCTCCCGGCAGGGAGTGTGGAAACCAGGGCTGAATCTCTGGACCTGTCCCCAAGTTTAGTGTTTGGAAGACCCTATTGGACTTCTCCTGCTGCTGAGTCACTCGTGCCCCACTCCTCAGCTCTCCTCCCATCAAAAAAGTTGGCAGCACAGGCCTGAGATGACCCCAGGGCGCCAAAAACAATATTAGAGTCCGTTTTCCCTCATGTGACATACACAAGGTATTAACTTACATGGCTAGATAGCGGGTAGATGTCTTTGGAGTCTGCCTTATAATAAAAAAAAAAAAATGGTCGTGAACCTGCTAGATGTGTCTGCTTTCCTAGCTTTCAGAAGGTCCCAGGGCAAAGCAGCCCACTGTGTGGCCGCTAGGCTGCTGCCGGGGCTGGAGCAACTCAAGAGCAGCCACAGAAGTGGGTTATTTTCATTTCACCTTCCCTGCGGCATGAAGGAATGCTCAGGGTTTGATTTCCTACCCTCTGATCTATTAGGTTTTCTTTTGATTTCTCCTTCCCACAAATAATGTTCTGAGGAATAGGATTCCAGACATTCCACCCTAGAAGTCTTGGAAAGGCAAAGCTCAGATGTGTGGGAAATGAACTTATAATCCAGAACTACCTACAGATCCAATCTACCCTTCTTCCCCCACCTTTAGTGACGATACCAAGGCCATAGGCCTTATCTCTCCTAGGTAAGGGGTAGAAATCAACTAGAATCTCAGAAAGTTGCGTCCATCCATCCATACAACTCTCTCTCCCCTTCCATTTATTAATTTATTCAGGTAATAGTCAGCACCCACTACCTGTCAGGGGCTGTGTTAGGGGCTATGCTAAGACCTTGAGATAATGCAGCAAATAAGAGCATCAGACCTCACTTCGTGGGGCTTACGGTCTAGTTGGGAATGGATGTTCTGCAGGTAGTTTTACAAATACCAGTCAAAATTGTGGTTGATGCCCCTAGGGAGAGTTTAAGGTGCTCTGTGAGCCTATAACCGAATGGCCTGATCTAGCCCCAGGGAGGTGACATCAAGCTGAGAGACAGAATAGCAGGTAGATGTTAACAAAGGAAAGAGGAGAAAGAGGGGGAGAGCAAGGGATTCACATGGAAGGGTTGGCATAAGGGCCCCGGGGCAGAGGTATTACTTCAAGGTGCCACATGAAGGCCCATGGGGTTGCCTGGTGAGAGCAGAGGGGAGGAGGCGTGGGACACACTGGCTGGAGAAAGAAACTGTGGCTCCACAGTGCAGGAGGCAGGAGAAGGTGGGAAGCCACAAGGGAGCATTAAGCATGGGATGACGGGGTCATATTTGTTTTCAACAAGGTCAGGCCACTAGCTGTTGCTTGGAGAGGGGACCCCAGGGGACCAGGTGGACAGTGGGGCTGGTGGCAGGAGACACATGGATTCAGGGAGAGCTGCTAGAAGACCAGTGCCTTGTCCAGGGACAGCCGGCCATGGCCAGGACTCGAAAGAGAGCAGAGGAGATGAAGAGCTGTGGAGAGGTCTAGGTGCATTTTGGAAGGAGCACAGCAGGACTCCCATTGCTCTGTGGTGGTCTACAGGGGCCCCTGGATGGGGCATAGTCTCAGAGTCAAGCCAGACCCTCAGCAGCTCTCCTCCTTCCAACCCACGGCTGCACGAGGGTCTATGGTGTTGGGGGTCAGGGGGAGGACCATGGCTGCTTTACCTTTGCTCCTCCCTACTTCTTGTGTTTCTCCTGAGACTGTGGTATGTCAGCCAGAACCCTGTTTTCTGATTGCCTCTTATGGGTTGAGTAACTAAGGAGAGTGTTAACTGAAGATTTTTGTTTATTTGTTTTTGTACCTGCCTCCTCCCTTTCTCTGTACGCCCATAGTACTTACCACCCTACTGGGTATACAGTCAACATTCAATTCATACTTGGGGATTGAGCCATCACTCTATAATCTCAAGACAGGTGAGACTCAGATGCATCCCTGCCTTCATGCTGTTGTCATTCCACACCAGCCTTCAAGTCAGCAGAGAAACTATGCAAGCTAAAGGAGAAGATGGGAACAGTAAGTTCTCTCACCCTAGTACAGGAAGTTGGAAAAACTACAACATCATCATAATCCACGTTTGCAAGAATGACCAAAAAACAGCATCAAAAGGTGAGGTGGTTTAGCTTTCTTAATAACTTCTTATAATTAGAATGTAATTATAATTCTTATAGCTTCTCTTTTCTTCCGGCCTTGTTGGCAGGTATACCCTCGCTCTTCTGTCCTGTACTCACAGCAGACATCACTAATCGTTCATGATACTTTTCCTTGAAATGAACCTTCAGGAACTCTCTCAGTGCTCCAGGTTCTTCTGCTGATACATGATATTAAACCTCCTTGCCATCCCTGTTCTTGACTTTTTGATCAAAATAGTTAATCCAGAAAGATTCTAGGTAGGTAAGTCACCTATTTATCCCAAGTAGGTGGTTGTCCATTCTTCTTCGAAAGGTTTCCATGGTTCCTGACTCCCATATCATACTCTAGTGCCCATCCTGCTTTGGCTTATCCTGAAAACAGATTCTCTTTCACATTTACCTAAACGCTCTTCTGCATATGTTTCAGGAATGACTTATGGAATTAGGAGGATACAAGGAACTGGCTGTTCAGATCTTCTCAACCTTCCACAGCTGGTCTGTTATTTGGGAATCCCTACCCTCCGGTACCTCTGAACCCAACAGAAATATGTACACATTTTAACAACAGCGGCAAACCAAATGACCTTGGATTCTCAGAGTTTTTCAATTTACAACAATGAGAGGGTGTCTGGGTGGCTCAGTGGGTTAAAGCTCCTGCCTTCGACTCAGGTCATGATCTCAGGGTTCTGGGATCGAGGCCCACATCAGGCTCTCTGCTCGGCGGGAAGCCTGCTTCCTCCCCTCTCTCTCTGCCTGCCTCTCTGCCTACTTGTGATCTCTCTCTCTGTCAAATAAATAAATCTTACAACAATGAGGGTTCTGCACATGTTAACCACAATACAAGGCTACGCCTCTTTCTCTACATTAAGCAGAGGAAGAGAGATGAGAGTGGGAAGAAAGTGACCCAATTGTCTGGGTCATGAACTGAATCGGGAGTGTAAAGTTGGTTTCCTCCTACCTGACCCCAGCCTCATGGAATTAGAACCTCTTGCCCCAAACTCCAGTCACTAGGATAAACTTCTACCCTCCCACTTGCCTGGACTCCTCGCCTCGCCCAAAGACGACTGAGAATGGTGTTGGTATCTGCGTACACTAGGGGGCGCAAGCAGGCTTGTTATCCTGCTCGGTCCTGAGAAATTCCTCCCGGGCGCAGGAGAAACAAGATGATGACTACCAGGAGTCACTCTTGCTTTGGAAAAGTGCTGAGGGTCGAGGGTGTCCTAAACTAGATTTGAGAAAGGAGACCAACATCTTCATTAATTGCTTTAAGCTGTTTTCTGGTTTTATTTTCAGAGCCGACCTAGTTCCTGAGAACCGGGGATGAAGGGAAGGTTACTTAAGGTGGCTGCCCTGCTCCTCCACTGGCCTGGCTGACTCAGCCGCCGGGATGAGTCAACACCTGGGAAATGGCATCCAAGGGTGGCTCTTTCAAGCTGGCTGGAACTTTCTACCATTTCTCAGAGGCCACTGTTTGGCCCATTCCCGGGGCCAGGGAGGCAGGAGCCCATCATGTCCCCGGTGGTGCCTGTTCCTGGCGCTAGGTCCATGGAAAGAAGCTCAGAGAGCTTTTTCCAAACTTGAGTGCTGGCGCGGGGGAAATGGGGCAGTCCTCTCCACCCGGGCTGGTTCACATAGACTTCTGCTCCACTGGCCTACTTTTAGCTTGGAGTGGAAGGAAGCCAGCTTGAGAAGAGCAGAGCCATCCTCCCTGCCCTGCTCTCCACCCACTCCTTCAGGGCTTTCACCAGAGGCTTTGTTCTCCGCTGCTAGAGAACCGGGATGGTGACCATAGTTTCTCAGTCTATCGAGGGGAAGTGAGTTGAGGAAATCAGCACAGGGTTTTTATTGCCAAATATTTCTTTCCCTAGGAAGACAACACATTCAAAGCGCCGAGAGGAGATTGGAGTTGGTCCAGCCATAAACCAACTTAATGAACACTAATAGAGAACTGCAATTATTGTTGACTTCAAAATGCAAACAAGAACTTTAGACGCTGATCCCTATCAGCTGGTCAGGCCCAGCACAGATGCCTGGCTCTGTTTTTGCTGTTGCTTAGCAATGGAAAATGAAGTGTTCCTGTCTCTTATCACTAGAGGTAGAGGTAGGACAATGAGCTTTATTGGACTGAATAGGTATGAAATTAGTTTATTCTTTCCTGCTTGGAGAAGGCAGTTGGCAGAAAGAGTCACTTGGACAATGGGCACTTTAGAGGTTGGGAGGTGGCCCTCCTTTCCTGTTATCTCAGTAAATCCTAACGGTCGTGAATTTTCTCTACAGATTGAGTGGAACTTTTGCCAGGAGCGCCCATCCAAAACTATCATTAGAGAAAATAGCTACAACTATAGATCCACAGACCAGACGGAGAATGAAGGAGAGGAGAGTAAAATCCAGGGTGCAAATTTAGATGAGTACCAAAAAATCAGTAATCAAGATAAATATTTTAAAGCAACTTTTTGTTTTAAATCCAAATTGATACAAAATGATTCATGGTGAATAAAATATCACAATTTTAAATTATGACAGGATCACCATCGCTGATTGGTTTTCCCCTCTAGCCTCAGGTCCCAATATGGCGTGTCTTGGCATCAACCTCACACATGTTTCCAACACGGAAGACTTTTAGACTTGCTTTTTTCCTCAACAATATTTGGGCTGTAGGGTTGAGGGTCTTATAGTTGGGCAGGGGGTCTCTCTTGCTCTGTGGGAAGAGTACCTTTGTGTAGCCCTTCAGCCAGCCTCTTCCAAGACAATGGGGAGGCAAGTGGCCTTGGGGATGGGACATACCCAGGCTTCTGGGCCAGTGACATAGGAAGTACTAGAGATCCAAGACTGTCTTTCAAGTTGCCTAAGACAACAGAGACAGGTCTGGGACCAGCAGTTTATGGTATAATAATCTATTTTGTTTTTAGTATTAATAGTAACTCCTATATATTGAGAACCTTCACATTGAAACACATAGAATTGCCAATATTCAACTTTTTTTTTTACCTCAAACACATATGGTTTAATCAAATGCATGCAAGAGTGGTAAGCTGAATACTGGACCCCAAAGATGTCCCTGTCCTTATCTCTGGAACTTGTACATGTTACCTTACATGGCAAAAGAGTCTTGGCAGATGTCATTAAGTTAAGGATTTTGAGATAAGAAGATAATCCTGGATTATCTGGGTAGGCCCAATCATTTGCAAAGGTCCTTATGTAGAAGGAAGCAATTCTGCAGTAAAAGCAAAGGGCAATTTATTTATTTATTAGAGAGAGAGAGAGAAAACACACACGAACAAGCATAAGCTGGGGGAGAAGCAGAGGGAGAGAAAAAGAGAGAAGCAGACCTTCTGCAGAGGAGGGAGCCCAATGCAGGGCTCATCCCAGGCCCCTGGAATCACGACCAGAGTGGAAGGCAGATGCTTAACCCACTGGGCCATGCAAGTGCTCCGAGCAGAGAGAAATTTAAAGATGCAATTCTATCGGCTTTGAAGATAAAGGAAGAGGCCACTAGCCAAGGATTATTGGCAGCCTTTAAAAGGCAGAAGAGGTAAGAAATAAGATTCTTGCATGGAACTTCCAGAAGGAATGAGCCCTGCAGGCATCCTGACTTTATCCAGATTTCTGATCTCCATGGTGATAAAAGACTAAATGGGTGTTGTTTTAAGTAGCCAGATTGTGATTATTTGTTACAGTAGCAATAGGAAACTAACAGACCAGGCACTATGTTAAGTCTTTACATGCCTAAAGAAATACAACCACCCTCAGCCTTCTTAAGGACTCCAGTGTTCAGACCTTCCTCCCTGTTTACATCCTCAATTTCCTTTTCCTTAGTGAACTTTTGCCATTGACATACGTACACATTCTAGTATCCACCCTTAAAAAACACAACAAAACAAAAAGCAAAAAATCAACTGTATCCACAAAACAAAAAGCAGAATATCAACTGTATCCATTTATGATTTTAAAGCAAAATCAAGGGTTCTCTGGGTGACTCAGTCAGTTAAGCATCTGACTCTTGATTTCAGCTCAGGTCGTGATCTCATGGTGGTTGTGAGGTTGAGCCCCATGTTGAGCCTTGTGCTCAGTGTAGACTCTGTTTGAGATTCTCCCTCTCCCTCTGCCCCTCCGCAACACCCGCTCATGCTCTCTCTTTGAGTAAATAAAGTCTTAAAAAATTTTTTAAAAAATTGATGATGGGCGCCTGGGTGGCTCAGTTGGTTAAGCAATTGCCTTTGGCTCAGGTCATGATCCCAGAGACCCGGGATCAAGTTCCACATCGGGCTCCTTGCTCAGCGGGAAGCCTGCTTCTCCCTCTCTCACTCCCCCTGCTTGTGTTCCCTCTCTGGTTGTGTTTCTCTCTGTCAAATAAATAAAATCTTTTAAAAAAAATTGATGAACTATAAATAAAAGGCAATTTCCGTAACCTAACACAGAACATTTACCAAAAGCCTACAACAAACATCATATTTAAAGGTTAAAAGTGTCAAAAAATGGTGGGCTTTTACTCACTACTGTACTGAAGGTACTAATGAGTGCAATAAAACAAGTAAAAGAAATACAAGATATTAGGGGCGCCTGGGTGGCTCAGTTGTTTAAGCGACTGCCTTCGGCTCAGGTCATGATCCTGGAGACCCGGGATCGAGCCCCACATCGGGCTGCCTGCTCGGCGGGAAGCCTGCTTCTCCCTCTCTCACTCCCCCTGCTTGTGTTCCCTCTCTCGCTGTGTTTCTCTCTGTCAAATAAATAATAAAAAAAATCTTTAAAAAAAAAAAAAAAAGAACATAATTTCCAAGTGCGATAGGTAAGTAGGGGGGGGAGGACTGAGAGAAAGAGAGTCCTAGAAGCAGCTCTAACAAAAGGTGTATGCATTTTTAATGGAAAAAATATAAACATTATTGAAGGTCTGAATAAATGGCCTGCAGACTCAGTGAAGTTCCAATTAACAACCCAGTGGGCTTTCTCAAGCAGTCAAGCTGCTTCTAAAATTTACATACAAAAGCAAAGGACCAAGAGAAGCCAATACACAGACTTCCCTTACTAGAGGTCAGACTTTCAAGTTATAGTAACTAAGACAATGTGGGTTTACCCAGATCATTAACTAGGTAAGTAGTGTAGAATAAAGATCCCGGAAACAGATGGACCATTTAAAAGAACCATGATTTAAGCCAGCACAGACATTGTAGATCAAAGGGGAAGGAATAGATTAATCAATAAAAGGGGAAAAAGGAAGCATGATATACCATATAAAGAAACAAATCCTGATTGATAAAAGACAAAAACATGAAGATAAAATGTTATACTTTTTAGAAAATACTATATAGGGATTCATTACCTAGGCCCCACAGCCTCCCAGGAAAGAGAATTCAGTGTTCTATATATTCTATTATATACTCTAATAGAATTATGACCATAGATGGGAAAAAAATGATATTTATTTTCACTGACCTCTTATTAATTAAAGGTCCAATCATGAACATAGACAACAGACCAAAGTGATAGTGTGGTACCTATGTCTTACCACTAATAAAGATACAAATATTTTCATATCCCATGATCTTTATTATAGATATTGCAAAATATTATTTTGGATATTTATAGTACCTATTATATTTTCTTCTAAATCCTGTTATTTAATACATATAAAACCACATTTATGTCATAATTTTTTGTATTTTGATAACTACGTTTCAGTATCATTGGTTTTCTTTGTAATCCAATGAGTTTCATTTCATACATTTAAAAAACATGCCAAAGGATCCATGGTATAAAAAAAATGGCTAAACACCCATGCTATAGAAGTATACCTATAGAACCTCAGTGTAAAGAAGGATTTCTTAAACAAAAATGTGAGCCATAAAGGAAAAGAGGGATGTTTGACTAGATAAGAATTATAAACTTTTCTTGTCACGTATACTATAAAGAAACTAAAAGATCAAACTGGGAGAAGATATCTGTTTTACCTAACTTTTTAAAGATTTATTTATTTATTTGAGAGAGAGAGAATACAAATGCATGGATAGAAAAGGAGAAACAGACTCCCCGCTGAGCAGGGAGCCGTGGGTGCTGGGATGCAGGATTGTTTCTCTTATTTTCAATGAGCCAGTTTATCACTAAAAACAAAAATTAAAACACTGAAAACACAACCCAGAAAATAGCACTTCCCTTTAGCATGAAAGAAGTCTGAATTAATGGAAAAGTTTGAACTATTCTTGAATAAAAGCTAGTATTATAAAAATGTCACTTGTCCCTCCCTTAGTTTATATATGTAATGGGTTCCCGTTAAAAATATCATAAGCTGGTAGCCGTTTGTATATCTTCTACAGAGAAGTGCCTCTTCATGTCTCTTGCCCATTTTTTGATGTGTTCATCTTCTTTTTGGGTGTTGAGTTTGAGGAGTTCTTTATAGATCTTAGATACCAGCCCTGTGTCTGTAGTGTCATTTGCAAATATCTTCTCCCATTCTGTGGGTTGCCTCTTTGTTTTGTTGATTGTTTCCTTTGCTGTACAGAAGCTTTTTATTTTGATGAAGTCCCAGAAGTTCATTTTCGCTTTTGTCTCCTTTGCCTTTGGAGACGTGTCTTGAAAGAAGTTGCTGTGGCCGATGTCAAAGAGGTTACCGCCTATGTTCTCTTCCAGGATTTTGATGGATTCCTGCCTCACG
>PITA01023835.1:8128-27457 GCA_004023965.1 Spilogale gracilis
CAGGGGACACAGGGGACACGGGGGAGACACGCAGGGGACACGGGGGACATGGGGGACACGCGGGTTCCTGTCCGTGCCCCACCGCCCACAGTCCGCTGTGCTGTGGAAGACCAGCTTGGCCAGGTCGCGGTTTCCACGTGTGTTTAACGGGAGGGAGGAAGAGTGACCGTATCGCACACGCTTGCTTGTTGCTGAGGGAGGGCCACGAGCGAGCCAGCGCACACCGGGTCACAGCTGGGGTGGGCAGGGTCCCTGGGGCAGCTCCGGCCACCCCCTGGGCAGCCCACCGTCCGCCCCAGGACCCGCCGTCAGGGACGACTGGGCGCCACTGGGGTGCTCCTTGTGTCGGGGGCTGAGGGCGGGTCCCCGATTGTGCACCACTCATGACAACGCCACTGACGCACGGTGGGCCCGGGGCCGGCTCATCCATGGTGAAGGAACAGCGGGCGTGGCGCCGGTTCTCGAGGACTATGAGCTCTGCCAACCCGGAGGACCACGGGAAAAAGCGACACAGCTCTGTTATTCACGGGCTGAAGCCGTGCTCCCACCGTGTGCCTCATTCTGACTTAAATGTATCTTCTGCCCACTCTAAGCAAATGCAATTTTCCTTTTTATGACTACCAGTTATTTACATGGAAAAAATTTAAATAGAGCTGAGCCACCGGCCGCCGCGGCTCCCACCACCTGGCAGCAGGGATCCGTGGTGCCCTGTCCACACGCAGGACCCCGGAGGGCCGGAGGGCCGGACACGGCGGGTCACAGGGTCCGGTGGAGGCTTGACCGGACTCCCTGCAGGCAGGGGGCTACTCCAGCTTGGCCCTGAGTCCTCTGCCGGCCCCTCCCCCTGTGGTCACTTGTTCCCATCCTGAAGTCCTGTCCCTCAGGCATTCCTCTGAGAACCAACCACCCCCCCACCGCGACGTCACACACGCACAACCTGTCCCTTGTGATGCGTCCGTCTACTCCTATGTTCGCGGCTCCCGGACCAGGGCGGGCACCAGCCAGGCTCAGGGAGGCGCTGGGAAGAGGGGACACAGTCTCAGCTCAGCCGGGAGCAACCGTGGAGGCAGGAAAGGGTTGCGGTTTCGTGGTGGAAGCGCGGGGAACAGAACGCCAAGCCCGGCCCTGGTCGTCCCCACCGTCCCCTGCGCTCACGGCTCATGTCCTGGGACCGGAGGCCAGTACTGAGACAGGACGGGTGCACACACGAACGGGAGCCTGGCTCCTCCTCCCAGGCCGCGAGGCCAAGCTGGCCAGGAGCCACGCTGAGCCTGGCCCCGGACTCGCCTTATACGGGACGGTCGCACCCAGCTGCCTCAGCCGTGGAATGTGTGGCTCTTGATCTCGGGTTGTGAGTCCGAGCCCCAACTGCACATACAGATGACTTTAAAATTAAATAAATAAAAAAAGATAAATAAAATGGGGGGTCAGCACAGCGGCCTTGGGTGTTGGTGCAGTAATTCGGGGGCAGAGGGGAAACGGCGAACGGGCCGGGGTTTATGTGGAGCACAGGAGCGGGTTTCCCTGCTTCCCGTGTCCCTTCCTCGCTGGCTGCGTGCACGCTGTCAGACACAGGGCGTGCAGGGTCAGGCCCGGGCCCCAGGCTGCAGCAGCGTCCTCTCTCCCGGGCTTGTCCGGGGCTTGGAGATGTCCGGGACGGAGATGGGTGGTGGCTGCCCTGACCCTCTCCCGGGCTGTCCCCCGACCCGTGTAGCTTTGCACCTGGAAGACAGACAGACGCGTACGGCCCGCTGACCTGGCGCGGCAGGGATTTTGTTCTTGCTGTCAGTGGGGCAGTGGTGCCGGTCACTTGTGATCGAGTATTGATACAGCGTGACAATCCTGTGTATCCGTAAAATAATACGAGGACGTTGTATTATTACAGAGCCCACGCAGGGGCACACGCCAGGCTCTGAGACCCTTCCCGCCTTGTTCACTGCTGGGCCTCCGGCTCAAGAGCCTCCTCTGCGGGCCCTTCCCTCCCAGGAGCCTGGGGAATGGCCGGGGGCGTGGGGAGGTCCGCTGGGACAGGCCTGCGCAGACACGTGGGGCTGTCAGGCTGGGAGGCCACGGACGGTGGGCCGTGGAGCTCCATCACTGCCTGGGCACCTACAGGCTGGAATGCTGATGCCACGCACAGGGTCGGCCCTCGGGGCACTTGGGACCCAGGCTGGCAGCAGCAGCCGGTGTCCATCACTTAATGATGCCATCAGGGGCAGGGAGAGGGCCACCGGGCCTGCGCTCCACGGCAGGGAGCCTGACGTGTGCCTAGAGGGGACGGAGCCGGCTGCAGCAAGCTGAGGGAGACGGCCCCTGGGGAGGGGAGGGAGGCTTCAGAGTGGGGACCGAGCGCGTGGCTGGTGGGACGGTCTGCAGTGGCCTGGGCAGGCTCTGTGTCCCTTGAGCGTCCGGGGGAAACGGAGCCGACAAATCGGAGGAGACAGCACTGGGGACGGTGGCACAGGCCAGGACGCGGCGGCTGATTTCATCAAACGCTCATTTGTCTGTCCTTTGGGGACCCGGGGACGCATTAACCCCAGGACCCCTGTACACTGCCGCCGCAGAGAGACCGCACTGCCTCTGGGCCCATCCGTCAAACAGTGGGGGGCGTGGCTCCACGTAAATCAGGTCTATTTTACTCTTAAAAGCCATGTTTGGAAGAATGCGTGGTGAATGTATGCACCGCTCTCGGTTATGCTGATAAAGCGGTCTTGGCCGCGGCAGGGGCAGGGCTGGGAGAGAGGGTGTCAGGCCTGCGCTGGGCCCCACAGCACGGCGTTCTTCTGCAGACCTTCAACTCAGTCGGGTCGAGCTGTCCTACGTGAACGCAGGGGAGGGAAGGCAGGAATGGGCCATCGGGCCACGTCATAAAGACGGGAAACGCGGGACCATGCGGCGTATCTCATGAAGAGTGAACCTTCCTGCCGCCAGGATGATCTGGGTCCAGGATCCAGATCGGGGCAGGCCGACGGCGCCAGGGAGGCATGGCGGCTGGGTCTCAGTCTGGGGGGCACGGGGGTGTAGATGGTGCGTTCGCGCCAGGGAGGGGCGGTCAGGACGCTGCTGGCCTCGTCAGCGATGACGGGAAAAGACGGGGCGAGGACAGGTGTTGGCCATCCCCTGCTGTGCACAGCCCCAAATGCACATTTTCTGCCCAAGGGCAGTTCCAGGAAGGGTGCCACCAAGCGCAGGAAGCTGGAGTCTCCCTACTGGAGCCGCCTTTCCCTCCTTGTTCCCGAAGCCGTCCCAGACCGGCCTCCTCTAGATGCTTCCCGACCACTTGCTCTCCTTTCCACTCAAAGTCAGGTCGTCTGAGAGGCCTGCCTTCATCGTCTGCGGCATGAGCATGTGGCGGGAGGAATGGCGGCCACACCATCACCAGGGGCTGCGTCCCCCCGTTCACGTGTGGAGTGCTCACCCCCAGGACGCAGAGTGGGGCCGCACTCGGGGACGGGGCCTCTCAGAGGAGCGCCAGGTAAGATGAGGCCACTGGGGTGGGCCTGAGCTTCTGCTAAGAGGCGATGAAGACACAGACACACACAGGGGGAAGGCCCTGCGAGGACACGGGGAGAGATGCTGTGTACATGTCAAGAGGCCACAGGAGGAACAGCCCCGTCCACACCCAATCTGGGACTCGGGGCCTAGAAACTGCAGGAGAGCTAATGTCTCCAGTTCAAGTGGTCAGCTTGTGGTCTACACGCCCAGCTGACGGATGCGCCCCCTGTCCACCCAGCAGGGGCAGCAGCCCTGGCCCCACACCTTCCAGTAATCGTTCCATTCATCCTGGCCCAGAGCAACACCATCATGGAAACCCAGGAACCTCTGCCTGGAGTAGGGGGGCGGGACGGGAGGAGAGGTTCCCGCTGAAACGGGGGGGATGGATCTTCATGCCTTGGGCGGAAAGCAGATTCTGGGGGGTGAGTCCTTTACTGGGACGTACCTCCAGAGAGGAAGAAGTGGCCAGTGAACCCTGTGCATCCGGCCACAAGTGGTCCTGCCCCTGTGCCCGAAATTCAGCCTCAGACACGGGCTTCAGACATGATCTGAGATGCACTCAGAGATTTCCGTGCAAAGATCCTAACGCACCACACATACGTAGGAGGAACGAATGGCCAGGGGTCTCACTGTCCTGTTTATCAAATGATCCTGTCTTCTCTTCATTGAAGATAAATCTTTCACAAAATATTCCCTCCCGGACGCATCTGTTCACCTGCTATCTGACTCCTCCCCCTGGACTATCAATCACCCCCGAACCCTGGGACTTGATCTGTGCCTGGCCACCGCTCCACTCTAGGGCCCCTATCCTACTCTGGGGCCCCCACCTTATTCCCCAGCCCCCACCCCGCTCTCCAGCCCCCCCGCTCCCAGGGGCCCCCACCCGGTTCCCAGGTCCCCACCCCATTCAGAGGCAGCATTGAACCTATTCAGCATTGAACCCATCCCTCCCCCAAGTATCAGATGGGGTTGAACTAAACCATTCCCTTTTATTTCTAATATTCTTTGAGGCTTTTATTTTATTTTTGGGTAAAATTAGATGAGAAGAAAGCTTCCTCTGTGTCACAGTCACTTCTGAAGAAAAGGCAAATTAAATTATTCCTATGGGGCTGTGTCTCCTTTCACGTAAGAAGAAATAAAATCTGCACAGAGCGTTTCCTCCCCAGGACCAGACTTGCATGCTGAGGAAGAAAGGCCTTTCGTTCATTCACTGCAGGTGTCGATGGGACGGCTGTCTAGGCCCGGGAGGGGAAGACGTGCATGTGTAGGAGCGTGCCCACCGCACACGTGTGTGTGCGTGAGAGTGTGTGCAATTGTACACATATGTGCGTGTGAGCGTGTGTGTGTCTGTGCACGTGTGAGTGTGCCAGCGCGTGTGCGACTATGTGCGTGTGTGCGTGTGCGGGGGTGTGTGAATGTTGCCCGTGGAGGGCTTGGTCATTTTGGGAAGGATGGGCAGGACCTGATGTCTGGCAAACCCAACCCAGAGAAGAAAACCCAACGGCCCAATCTTTGTGTTTGCTGTTGAGCAGAAGGACAGAAACATTCCACGGGTTTCCTCGTTAAAGCTAGTAGACTCCAGCGCATTTTTTAATAAATAGAATAAACATACCAGTGAAAGACAAACCTCCACAGGCAAACACCCAAACACATGAAGGGACGGGCCCTCCCAGGCACAGCGGGCTTGGCGTCGGGCCGGTGGCTGCACCCGGCGCCCCACGGGAAGACCACCCGAGGGGCATGGAGCCCGCATTCTCCCCAGAGGCCTGGGCCCTGCAGCGTCCCCGGCCAAAGGGGTTCCACACACAAGCTCCCCGATCTGGACGAAGGGAGTCGAGGGCGCCCTGCAGCCCCCGTCATCAGGCCAGTGTTTCTGGAAGGGCCCTTCTGGCTGCGAGGGTCAGGCCAGGCCTCAGAGCAGCTCAAGGGAAGGGCGAGAGGTCTGCAATGGGCAGCATGGGCATCCCTGTTGGAATCTCTTTCCTGTAGAGCATCCCCCTTCCAACCCCACAACCCTGAGGTTTCTTGAACGGGGGCGGAGGGACACGACCACTGGGGGCAGGGGTTGGGTTTCGACACCTAGGATCCGATTCCTGGGGGCCCAGGCGTCCCTGGTGCATCCCTAAGTCCATTCTGCGGTCCGTGTGACTTTCCAGTCGGCTCCAGGGGTCCTTCTCTCCACCCTGGGGGCTCTGGTAGGCTGTGGCCCCCACTGGCCCCCCACTCCCTGCCTCCTCTGCTCCATGGGTCATGTCTGCCAGTAGCTCTGGTGTCCCCGGTAAGACCTGTCCCTCTTTGCACCTCGGAGGCCCCCCTGAAAGCTGGGAAGGACATCCAGGGGCACTCAGAGGCTCCGGGTGCCTCAGCCCTGAAGGATGCTTCTCCTCATCACGAGAGATGTTATTTTTGTTAAATACATCTGCAAAACACATCTGTTAATTTTCTGTATTTGTTTATCCACAGTAAAAATCTGAATTAGTAACCATTTCACACTGTAGCTCACAAATAAACACAGAAAAGACAACACAACAGAAATACTCAAGGATGACGAGCCCCGGGTTACACGCAGGTGGACGGGCTGGAGAGTGGGGGGAGAGGGGAGGTCGGGAGGTCAGGACACGCAGAGGTGGGCACCCAAGCCCGAAGTCCACCGCACGGCTGCCTGGTTTTACAGAGCGTGAGAGCCCGAGAGAGGAAGGAAGCAGACCACCCCACCAGTGACCCCAGAGCTCGGTCCTGGTGCACCCAGAGGGCCCCCCAGGAGCTGGGCAGAAAACCACCTGTCCCAGCGAGGGGTGAGTGCCGGCACCTTCAGGCCCCTGAGGGCAACTCGTGCAAGTCTGGGTGCTCGGGCACCCCACAGGGCCTCAGCGCCCACTCCGCGAATGAGAAGGGGCCACACGGAGGATGCAGCCACTCTCCATCCTGGAGCCCTGACAGGTGCCACTGGCCTGAGCGTTCCAGCCTTCTGGACGGGCCAGGGAGGCTCTCTTCCTGAGCTGACCCCATGTGGGGCCCCACCCTCGGGACCTAGTCTCCTCCCAAGGCTCCTGCCTCCTGAGCCCATCCCACTGGGGGGTGAGAGCGGCCACCTATGGATTTGGGGCACAAACATGCCATCCACAGCCCTTCACGACCCAGAAGGGCCCATGTATGTGACACTGTCATCACGGGGCAGGAAGAGGGAGGGACTTGAGGCAGGAAAGGAGAGGATACCTCGGGGCCTGGAAGACGTTGTCCTAGGGACTCTTGGCAATGCCAGGGGTCATTTTTGGTTGTTACATCTCGGTGGGGGGTTGTTCCTGGGCAACTGACACCCCATGGGACAAGTGACACCCCAGCTCCAAGGGTCAGCAGAGCAGGTGAGAGCCCGCCTCGCCTCGGGAGGATCTGAGCCCCCGGGGTGGGGGCACGAGAGGGCTGCCATGCCCTGCTAGGGGGAAGACCCCCTCTGCACACACCCCACGGCAGCCGGGGAACAGGAGGATCTCTCGGGGAAGGGTTACACGTCTCCAGAGTTTAATTATGAGCTCTGTCATCCTCAGATTAATGGCAAGGGGGTATTTTTGTTTCCTTTTCTTTCTCTTTTTAACTTCAGATGATTGCAACTCAAGGAAGCAATCACCTAGTGACCTCTGGGGCCTGGGTGAGACAGGCTGGGTTGGGGGCAGCAGGACCCTCCTCTCTAAAGGACAGAGCAGGGGGCAAGATGGGCGGGTGGGGCGGGAGGAGGCCGTGGAGGGCGCACCTCTGAGACCCACTGAGACCCTCCCTGCCATGGGGGAGCAGAAGGGATTCGAGGGCCCCACGGGCCCGCAGGTGTACGGGGGGACCACTGTGTTCATGGTCCCACGGTTCAGCTGTTCTCCATACCCTGGGCTCTGCCACGAGCATGAGGGCTCCTTCTGCTTGCAACAGTCCTGGGGAACCTTCTAGCAAGATGGTTCCTATTGCCCATCCCCCAGCAGCCGTCGGCCGGCCCGCCGTGAGTGGCACAGCAGGACCCTGGTCCCCCCTGCGTGGGGCTCGCACCGGGCCATCTGCTCTCCCGGGCCCTGTCTTCCCTGGCAGACCCAGGTCTGTGGGTCCCGCGGCAGCGCTCGGTCAGGCACAGGGCCTCCACCGGCTCCCGAGCGGGGGCCTTCGTCTGTGCCCTGCCTTGGTCCTGCCTCTCTGGGCACGGCTGCCAGGAGCAGGGAGCCACCGTGGGGCGGGCAAGGCTGCGGGAACCCGGCAAAGGCCTCTGTGCGTCTGTAGGGCTGCTCTCCCACAGACCGCAGATGGGGTCACTTCCTTCTCTCCGTTCTGGAGGCGAGAGTCCCAATCCAGGCACGGCGCGGCTGGCATCTCCCGAGGCCTCCCTCCTTGGTGTCCCCGTGTCCTCACATGGTCGTCCCTCCCGAGGCCCCCTCCCCTCCTACAAGGACCTCAGCCCAAGCGTGTTAAGGCCACCCTAAGGATCGTGGCTGAGCTGAACCACCTTTATAAAAATATAGGCACAGTCAGGTCCTGGGGGTGAGGACCCTAATATACGGATTTGGGGGAACAAAGTTCAGCCCCTAACGGGACCTGAAGGCAAGGAGCAGCCCAGACGGCCCTGGGACGGGTAGTGTCCCCAGAAGCAGAGCATGGGGACCACCAGCGAGGGCACGGAGACCCAAGGTCCTCTCCTGCCCTGGGGCGTCACCCACTCGGCAGGGAGAAGCCTCCCGCCCAGCTCCTCCCAGGAGCACAGGGGGAACCTGAGCGGGGAATCGCGCCAGGTCAGCTCCGGACTTGGGCCCTCCACCACGGTGTTTGCGTGTGTTTAGTCGCAGTCACTGAATTACCAGACTGTGATACTGTATCCGGCGCCTGTAGAGATCCCATTACCCATTTACATAAACAAATGGCACAGGCTCATTAAGATATTAATATCTCACGAAGGCACAATCACCGTGTTTACATTTTGGAACAGATTATAAATTGTTTTTAAAGATTTTATTTATTTATTTGACTGAGAGAGAGATCACAGGCAGGCAGAGAGGCAGGCAGAGAGAGGAGGAAGCAGGCTCCCTGCTGAGCAGAGAGCTGGATGCGGGCCTCAATCCCAGGACCCTGAGATCATGACCTGAGCTGAAGGCAGAGGCTCTAACCCACTGAGCCGCCCAGGCGCCCCAGATTCATGACTATTACAGTCACCCCCCGGAACCGCAGGCATGGGGACACAGGGGGTGTCGGGGGGCTGGCCCACCCTGACCTCCTCTTCCCAGAAGAAACCTCCCCCTCAGGCCACACTTGTCACCAGTCCTGCCCGGAGCTCAGCACACCCTAAACGGCTGCTTCTGGGGATCACCAGGGCCGTGGCGGCTCCTGCCCCCAGGGACTGGGCCACGTCTACCCAGATTCCTGGGTCTCGACCTGCTCTCCTGCTGGTTGTGACCTTGTGGCCAAAGTCAGACTCACTTCCTGTCCACAAGACGTGTACAGTGTGTGGTCCTGGGGCGCCTGAGGGTTGTGCCCATGAAGCCGAGTCGGTGCAGAAGCCCCGATGTCACGAGTGGACGGCTTGCCCCGGATCAGGGCCCAGAGTCCTTATTCCAGAGTGGGGGTGTGCCCGGCCCGCCGCCTGCGGCCCTGACATCCTGGAAGTCCCCTTGTCCCGTTGTGGATGGTTCCCCCCACCGACGCGCTCCTCGCTCCGACGCCTCTGCTACCGCGCATCTGCCCGCTGCGGAGCAAGGTCCTGGGCTGCCATCTGGGGTGCGGCTGGGGCTGGGCCAGGGCCACGGGAAGGGGTGCCGCTCCATCAGCGCGGTGCCGGGTTCGCAGAACCCTGAAGGCCGCTGGGCGGCTGGGCGGCTCCCGGCGGTGGGTGGGCCTCTGAGCGTAGAGACACCCACCCACATCGTTGTGGGTGTCTGGGCACGGCCTTTAACGGCCATGTCCAGCAACCTCCACGTCTGGAGCCTTTTCACCTCCAAGCTGCTCCGTCCTGCTCAGCCGGGCCCAGCCCACCCGCGAGCAGTGGCCAGGGGTTCGGAAGCCCCTGGGGCGCAGGGACCGGGGTGCAGGGACCGGCCAGGCTTCGCGCCTCCTCCCCACTGAAGTCCTGTTCTCTGAAGGAGCGCCCTGAGCGCCGCGCACCCCAGGAGCCCCAGGGACAGAGCACCGCCTGAGCAAGGCTCCCCTGCACTCTCTGTGGGGTCCCAGCCTCTCCCACCTGCCTCCCTCCTGCTCCTTCCACTGTCCACACACAAGTGTCCTGATTCTTCTGAAAATACCAGATGCCACCTTCCTGTATTTTATTCAAAACTGATGACAGGATCGGGGTCTGTTCCTCTTCACTGAGTAAATTACCATCGAAACACGAAATCCCGTCTTGCCGCATGGCTTCCGTGGAGGGTTATTTGCTGACGGAGGATTTTTCCTGCAAATGCCCCATTTCTCCAGGCCGCACGGGGGTGTGTGGGAACATCTGACTTCTCGGCATCCGCCGTGAGCTGCACCCCTCAACCGTAAGGCTCCTGGACGGAATCCGCATGCGTGGGAGGCACGGGTGAGGATGGCCCGAAGACCACCCCAGCCCACTGTGCCTGGCTCGCGCTCACTAAGAGAACATGCTTCAGACCCTGAAAAACCAAACAGACCGTGTGTTGTGGGAGCGTTTTCCCCGTCCGAGCTGCAGTCCGGCCCGAAGAGGTCAGGGCACGGCTGCCCAGACGCCGGGAGAACGTTCCGCACCTCGCTCGGTGTCAAGGAAGGAAGCCCATCCATCATCCTGCTTGCCCCCAGCAGAAATTTAATTACGCAAACCTGATCTGAGGCTTTAATTAAATTTTTAAAAATGTGGCCTGTTCTCTCTGGAACAGTGAGGGGAGCGTTTCCACCCCGCTTCCTGCCGAATTAGCTCATCTGTGCAGCCGGTTTCGCGGGAGGTGCTGGCCACGCGCGTCACCGTCAGCGCCTCCGCCAGTGGCCCTCCCGGGCTCTCCCTGCGCATCTCCGTCCCTGCAAGTCTGGGCGCCGGGATGGGTGGGGCCTCGCGCGCCCCCGTGACAGACACCCGCAAATCAGAGACAGGAGCCCAGCAAAGCTTCGCTGTTTGTCAATTTAATATCCTAGAACAAACAGCCCGAATCTCTGTCAACACCCATTACGAGAATCAGATTGTGTTTCCTTTTCTATAAATCCAGCTCATTACCCTGCTTGACGGATTTGGGCCCGTTCCTCCTGTTTGCCTTTCCCGGGTGCACCGTTCTCCCTCCCGGCGCACACGGAGGGGGGACACCTAGACACCCAGGCGTCCCCTCTGGGGCTCCCCACAAAGCCCCTTCTCTGGGTTCAGAGTGGGGAAGGGGCCCTGGGGGTGTGTGGGACGCCCTCCTCTCCAGCACCAGCCAGTGTGCCTGCAGCCTCCATCCTCCGCTCTCCCAGGCCACCCAGGGGCGAGACACACACCCCAGGCCCCCCCTACCCCCTGAAGGCTGGCTTGGGTCCACAGGGCTTGGTGCCCTATGCAAGTGCTGTCCCTGGGGGGGGGGCACTAGGGCTGTAACCAGTCCCCTCCCGCACCTCCCAGCCCCCCCTCGGTGTTTGACCGGAGTCTGCTCATTAGCATATGCTCAGGTGTGGTGGGCGGGGCTTCCAAATAGGGGAGGGTTCTGCCTTCTCCCTCCTGTCACTCATCCCCCAGGAAACTGCAGGCATTTGAGGGAGCTCAAGGCCACCAAAGAAGGAGAAGCAAATCCACATTCCTCATTACAGATTCCAATGGCACAGCCAGGAAACCTCACCCCCTTGGAGCCTCCCACCGGGTAGAGCCCCGCGAGCCAGAACCTGACCTTTGACCTCCAGCAGTGTCAGGTAAGGCCCGCCACGTGGGTGTCCTGGTCCTCTGTTAGGGCAGCCTCCCCAGACGGAATCCCCTGAGGGCTCAGCAGTCTCTTCTCAAATAGAACCCTTCTTGATCAGTGCTTCCTGAATTTCACAACCATGGAGATTTGGGCCTTTTAAACAGACCTCGTTTTTCTCTGTCTCTGCGCTGTCCACGTTCTGAGGGCCGAACCCGGAGCTGGGAGTCCGCGGGGCCGCCCACGCGGCGGGGGTTTGCACCTGCTCCTCCAGCGGGGTTTCACGGGCCGGGGGGGTCACTGGCCTCTCCACTCTGGTCACAGATTCCCCTCCTAGGGAGCCAAGAGGTGATAAGTTTGTGTTGTTGGAGGCCTCGGGGCCTGTGGACTTGAGTTCCCGCCTCGAGGGAGGGACCAGCGCTCAGACCCGCCAGCGCGGGCGGCTCCCACCCCTCGGGGCCCCTGCCGGCGGCCCGCCCCGGGAACCGGGTTTTCCTTCCTTTCGGTGTCTGACCTTGAGCCCTCCCTTGAGAATGTTAATCAGGTGGACGTGGAAGGGACGGGCCTCCACCACGCACCCCAGCCTCCCCAGTCCCCCCGGGACCGCTGACCCCGTCCAGTGCTGGGGGTCACTGTCTCCCCGCCTAGAAGCCACTTCTGCAGCGGCTGCTGCTGTTCAGGGCGCACAGGTGGGGTAAAGGGAACAGATAGGGTAGAGAGAATGGGGCGCAGTGCCTGGGGCCTCGGGCAGAAGGCGCCCTGCAGGCCCAGCGGTGCCCATGACTCGCAGACTCCCTTCAGAGACTGCCCAGAGGCAGAGAAACAGGGAAAATGCCCCCAGGGATTTGGTGTGCAGACAAGCTGTCCCAGGCCTTTGCCCGCCCACGCCTTCCCTCCCAAACCCCTGCCTCCTTCCCTCACCCCTGCCCTTCCTAAGTCCCTGTCCTGCTCCCGCAAGCACGTGGGAGAGCCGTTCGGTGTGTTTCCAGCCAAGAACCAGGCCCAGGCCGTGCCTGCTCCCCCTCTCTCCATGCGCTGCCGGCTCAGGCACATCAGGGCCTGGGGTCAGCCCACCTCCCCAGACGCCCAGAAGCTCCTACCTCAATTTGCATCCTTGGCCCCATGCTACCTTCCCCCTTTCCTGCTTCGTGCTTCTCCCCTGCAGGCCTGGCCCGTCCTGCCGCCCTGCTCCTCTGCACCACACGGCTCTGGGAGGGGCCTTGGGTCTACTCACTGCTCCGGAGTCTGGGGCCCGGAAGCTTGCCTGGCCCATCTGAGCACTCTGGAAAGCCGCACCGTGTCCCTGGACGGATGAAGGGCTGAAATGATAAATAGGCACCTTGTACCCAAGGAACCGGGTCCGGAGAGGCTCCCCGTTGGGTCTTAAGTGTTGGAATGCTGACGCCAGCCTCCTGGAGAATCTAGGGCCGCTTCCTGCAAAGGGAAATGTCAGAGGGAAACCTCTGCTCCCTCTCCTGTCACAGACGGTAGCTCTGGGCCTCTCCTCTCTCCATGCACACCGAGGCCCCTTCTCTTCAGTTCATAAATTTAGCCAACAGCAGAGTTTCTGAAAGTGTATAAAGTAGAATTAAAGCTCCCTCCAGACAGCAGAACTGTGCGGCGTAAATGAACCTCTTTTCCCCTCGGGCCTGTTATGGGAAGGGAGAAGGAGGCCCCACCGTGATCTCCCCCCAAATCAGAGCCTCACTCCTAAATCACGCCTGCCAGCGAAACCAATGAGTGGTATTACTCCGGTATGCTTCTTGGCAAAAAGCGAAGTATGCGAGGATCATTATTCTAATGTCACTCCGGCCCTCCTGGTCACGCGGAGATACTTCCAATGGCGCGTTTCCAAGTCAAAGCTGGCTACAAAATATTTAGGGGACTCCACACAGAATAGGCAAGCCGTGAATCAGAGCTGCCGGACGTCGTGATTCAGGGGACGAGACATTCTCGCTGTGTCTCTGGGCCCCACGGTCCTCTCTGTTCGAGATGCCCACACTCTGCAGTCCCTGGCCCTGTCCCAAGGCCAGCGCGTCCCCGGGCCTTCACTAATCTCAGAGGTGGCCCATGGGCAAAGGCAGAAGACAGCTGTGTGTGCAGAGCAGCCGCCCGCCCGTGTCGCGGGGTGGGGGTGGGGGGCAGAGGTGTACATCCCATCTACCCTCCACTTCCTCTTCAGAAAGCAGAAGGGCCCTTGACTGCACTCACTTGCACCCTGGATGAGCCCCCTCGGCCCTCTAGAGCAGAGATGGGCAAACTATGGCTTGTGGCTGGTCTGGCCCTCTGCCTGCTTTGTAAATAAAGTTTTATTGGCACACTGCCCCTTGCCATCTGTTTCCTGGTCATCCACAGCTGCTTTCGAGTGGCAGAGGTGGGCAACGGTCGTAATGGAGACCATGCGGCCCAGGAAACGAACAATCTCTACTCCCTGGCCTTCGAGGCAGACGTTCATCTTTATAGATGACTTGGTCGTCTCTGGTGACATGGCAGCAACCAACAAGGGGACGGCATGGGTCTTGGTGTCCACAGTTCCCTGTCCGGGGTGTTTGCCCAGGCGCACCTCTGCTTGTCTCCAGGCTGAGGACATGCGTTGCATCAGCCATGACGGTTTTTCTGATGACATCCCTGTTATCCGTTCCCTTCCCCTCCACCTCCCTGCAGCAGATGTCCCCACCGTGCCGCCCACTGGAGCCTTCTGTGCCCGATGGGGAGTGACACCTTCTAGGGTTGGTGGTGAAAGCACAGACCCCAGACAGGAGGCCTCTAAGGTGGGCTCCCAGGGGACGGTGGCCAGCGCCCACACGGGCCATGTCCTCACAAGTCACCTTCATCCTTTCTCTCCTTCCCAACCCCACTTCCCCCATCCCCTCCCCAGTTTCTCCTGGGATCACTTCCCTCTCAGACATCCGGCGCCTGCTCCAGAGGAGCCCAGAGCCCAGAGAGAGACCCGCTGGCTTTTATGCAGTGGTTTTCAGGGGCCAGAGGAAGCTGCCATTGCTGGAAACACTCTAATAGCCTTTGTCCTACGATGTCTACGCCCTGGGAGGCCCCAGAGAACCACTTCCGGATTCCATTGAGATTGGAGACTCAGAGGAACCCCATCTTTGGTGGGATTGGGGTTTCTGGGAGGCCAGGAGAGGTGAGAGGGACAGAAAGCAGAGGAATTTGCTGGACCAGCACCACGAAGAGGGAACAGGCTGGAGTGGAAGACCCTCCCTGTTCATGCTGTTTCTGGCCCCAGGCGCTGTCACGTGGGGCTCCCCAGCCCGCTGGCCTGATGATGTGTGCACCCAGAGGCTGTGGGACTGGTCATTCAGGTCTTGGAGAAAAGCCTCAGACAGGAACAAATGGATTTCTCAGGCTGCACAGGGATGCGATGCGTCTCAAGAAAGCAGAGGGGACAGGTGAGCCACGAGCCTGCCCCTGGCAGGAGACAGAGGGCACAGGAGTGGCACTGGGACAATGGAAAGGTATCTAGATGGGTGAGGGGGCTGCAGGGTGGGGGATGGGCGAGGAGAGGCTCTAGGGGCAGGGCTGGCCTACGGCCAATGGGATGGGCAGCGGTCCCCACCCTGCAGCTGCCGCCACTCTTCCCAGAGCCACCCCTGTGGGGGTCTTGCTGTGTTTGACAAGGAATTTATGGGTTACCCCCTCCTCCCTGGAGTCAGCTCCTGGGGACACTCATAGGTAACCCCAGCTTGAGCCCTGGAGTAGCCCTCTGACCCTCTTGTGTTGACATCACCTATTTTAACCCCTGTTTGTTTTTTGGTCCTCCAAAAAATGGCAACAGTGTGAAGAAATCCTGACCAAACAGTGAATCTAGACTATCCAAGGGGAATTTCTCACAATTTTCCTTTGAAATAAAAGAGACATATGGACTCTCCATTTTATTTATTTCATACTGAACATTGCTGGTAGAAATAACACAAAATAAATGTGACAAGGAATAAAACTTCACACAGTAGAATGTATTATTATCGCTTCCACAAAATTTAAATATGCAAAATTTAACTAGGAAAATCTGAACTGTGGGGAAATTATGCACTTAAAAAGCAAACAGTGCTTATCATTGGTATAATGGGCAAAACCTTGTATGGCCAAATGGATCTTTGAGTCAGATATTGTTGTATAATTTATATGAAACAAATGATTCCCATAAAATTAATTTCAGTAAAATTAAGATGAAAACAAAGCTATTTTTCTGAATCATATAAAAATTAATGGGGGGCACCTGGGTGGCTCAGCGGGTTAAGCCTCTGCCTTCGGCTCAGGTCATGATCTCAGGGTCCTGGGATCAGGCTCTCTGCTCAGCATGAAGCCTGCTTCCTCCTCTTTATCCGCCTGCCTCTCTGCCTACTTGTGTTCTCTGTCTCTGTCAAAAAAATAAATAAAATCTTTGAAAAAATTAATGGGGACTCATAGATTGAAAATTTCTGTTCTGGTAAACCTTGATTAATAGTTGTAATCCTAGGTTTAAGATATATATATATATATGTTGAATCAAATGTCCATATGGGTTAAAAATATCTTATTCCTGTAAGCTAGCCACCCATCCATCCACCTGTATCTCTCTGACTAATCATCCACACATCCAACCATCCATCTTCCCATCCATCCATCCATCCATCCACCATTCATGAACCCAACCATTCATCCATTCATCCATCCATCCATCTTCTCATCAATCCATCTATCTGTCCATCATGAACCCAATTATGCATCCACCCATCCAACCATCCATCTTCCCATCCATCCATCCATCCATCCATCCAGCATTCATGAACCCAACCATTCATCCATTCATCCATCCATCCATTTTCCCATCAATCCATCTATCCGCCCATCATGAACCCATCTATCCATCCATCCATCCATCCAACCATCCATCCATCCATCATCTATTGATCTAGTCAGTTATCCATTCACTCAGTCCTTAATTCATTCCACAAAGTTTAAACTCATTCAGAAGAAAATATAGTAAATAAGATAACCAATATGTTGGAATTTGGGAAAATGTCATCAGAATTAGATATAAGGCCAATGGCAAGATGGGAAGAAAGCTATTTAGGTCTTGAGTTCTGGGTCTGCATCAAATGGTAGCGCACAGTTGGTTCTGAGTTTCTTGAGGCAACCAGTTACGTTTCCAGTGTGTTAAACAAGTCCTCATTTAGCATTCAGATCTGAAATGTTTTCAACAGTGATGCCTCATTGGGGCAATCATAGAGCAGAGAATGTCCTCTGGCACCTCCCCGTGGGCCATGCTAGAGTAGAGGGCAGATGTGGACGACAAGATAACAGGTCTCAAGTCAGCAAGAATGACCTCTGGGCCCCATCAGATCTGCTCTATGGAGCTCAAAATAATGAGATTATATTTCTTGGTAAAATGTGATCATTCAGACCCTCCAGTCACTGAGAGCAATCATTTCAACAATGAATCTCAACTAGTGAGATGAGGTTAGATTGCCAAAAACAATCCCTGTCCCTGGTCCCTCGTTCTGGTTGTCTTGCTAAATCGTGGTTGAATTGATGAGTGTGTGAGACAGCCGCACACGGTGAATGGAATGGCCGGGACCCCTAGAAACAGGTACGCCTGGAACCCGTGACTATGACCTTATTTCGAGAACGAGTCTGCAGATTTCATGAAGTTAAGGATCTCCTGCTGAGTTCACCCTGGTGGGCCCTGAATCCGATGGGCCAGGAGAGTCCCAGGGGGAAAGGGAGGAGATACAGGGAGGGGGAGGAGGCTGCAGGAGGATGGGCAGAGACTGCCGCTGGGCATCTTCAAGACCAGGAGGACAGAGGATGGTGAGCCAAAGCGCAGGCTGGGGAAACAGGGAGCAGACTGTCTTCAGAGTCCAGAGGGCTCGTTGCAGACCCCTGGGTTTTGCCCCTGGGGCTCCTGGAACCACCCGCCTCTGGTCACGTGTTAGGAAAACCTTAGGAAACGAATGAAGCGTGTATCAAAGTAGTCATTCAGTTAACATCACTACCCGCAAGACACACACCCTTGGACACAGAATGCAGCTAGCTTCAAAGAACTCTATAAAACAATAGATAAAATCTCTGTATGCAATGTTTTCCTCCCCCAAACCCATGGACCTTAAAATAAGAACAGCAGATCTTGGTAAAGAGAGATACAGTACCTCTTCCAACACCTTGAGCAAAACGCTAGTAACAAACATCCGTGCCCTCATCTCTGAAGTGCTTTGCCTCGTGCTGGGACTTCGTGGGTGAGTGCAGGGGGACGAGGACAGGGGGGTGGGCTTCTTCCGGCCAGCTGAGGGGGGACTGGATGGGTGCAGGCTAAGGTGGCCCCAGGGCTGGCTGTGCCTGGCCCTGCCCAGGGGCAGGGGGAGAGAGGGTACCTCTGTGGGCAGGTGTGTCCAAGGAGGAGACGGTGTCAGATTTCAAAGGACCACATTTGGGGCTCCTGGGTGGCTCAGAAGTTAAGCATCTTCCCTCAGCTCAGGTCATGATCTGGGAATCCCAGGATGGAACTCCACATCGGCACGGCATCCTGCTTGGAGGGGCCTGCATCTCCCTCTCTCACTCCCCCTGTTCGTGTTTCCTCTCTCGTTGTGTTTCTCTCTGTCAAATAAATGAATACAGTCTTTAAAAAAAATAAAAAAAATAATAAATAAACAGACCACGTTTTCATGGATAATTTTCAGCGGGGTCCCAGGCTCTCGTTTTGAGATTTCAGATAAGGACGCCCATCTTCACACATTGAGAATGAACCTGCCCTGCCTTCTTCCTCATTCCCACAATTAAAGGCATTGTTTCATCTCCTTCTACCCAAAGACGATTTTTTTCCCACCCTTAACACTCAAAGCAGTGCCTCTCCAAACTTCATCCAATTATCTCCCTGCAGCTTGATCGGAAGGTTTCCTGGACTGCTTTTTCTGGAAACATCTACTCCTGTTGCTAAAATTACACTTGGCTATCCTGAACTTGGTTCAATTAGAATTCTCACTTCTGAAGATTTATTTCCTCAAAATAAGGGGGGGGGAGAAAGGAAGGAAGGAAAGAAGGAAGGAAGGAAGGAAAGAAAAGGAAAGAAAGAGAAAAAAAGAAAGAGGAAAAAACCCTCCTCTGAAGCAGCACGGAGATGTTTCCACTCCTCCTCACTGCTACCTGCTGGGGGCTTGTCCCTGCCTTGGGCCTGCCCCCAGGAGCCCTCTTGCCTTCAGGGAGCCCTCCAGCGAAGGCAGTGGGACCTCTGTCCCGCTCTTTGAAAGGAATTATTAAAAGCAGCGGTTTGATCTAATGGACTCAGAATCTCTATTGGGTAAATTTGCTTCTTCTCTTACTCCTGATCCTTTCAAAATAAAAACAGCAGAACTAGGAGAGGAGTTAATGAAACTGCTTTTGCAGAACACAGGGAAGGTTCCAAGCTGTGTCTGGGCAAGCACATCCCTTCGCCTCCTGCTGTAGGAGCCTGTGGTCCAGCGGGGTCCTGGGACCCCCACCACGGGCTGTGCACTCACCTCTCCACCCGACTTTTAGGTCACCCGCATATGCTGCCCTCTTGACTCTGGAGGAGGAATTCACGGAGTTCGGGATCAGATAAGGGCTGGCCGGGCTCCAGCCCTTTCCGGGCAGGGGAAGGAGTCTAGGCTGGGACCCTGTGCCCTCACAGCGCAACGTCCAGGCTTGATGTTTCCAGGGCGGCGTTGTAGGGAGGCCCCTTACAGCAGATTGCTCCCCGGCGAGTGTGCGATCGCAGCAGGGGGACCCCTTTGTTAAAGACTGCCATGAACGTCCCTATTTTAAAAGTGTGGATTTAAACAAAGTAGTTGATTTTATCATTTACATTTTATTTTCCATAATACCTCCTGACATACCCCAACTAGTGAACGTCCTAGGGTCAAGCTTGGGGACATGACCTGGTAGAGCAGGAAGAATGATTTCCCCTGGGCCCTTCAGAGTTCTTGGGGGACACCCACCCACACCCCCAGGCCCCATAACAAAGAACTAATTAAGAGAAAAACAGGAGTTT
>PITA01023836.1:0-27349 GCA_004023965.1 Spilogale gracilis
TGCTCACAGTTTTCCCTTACATAAAATATAATTTAACAATAGCTGTCTTAGTAAAGTTATGATAATATTTTAATATATAATGCCTCATACTGTTTCACCTGATTACTGAGAGGATGGAATTAAATATGGTCCGAGGAAAGGTTATGTGGTCATCTTGCCCTGACTTGACAAGAATAGGTGGAGGCTGTTGTTCACCTCAGGTTTTTTTTTTTCCTTTGTAAAATGAAAGAATGAGACTGCATGACTTCTAAGGTTCCTTTCAGTTATAATAATCTATGAATTTACAAATAATAGAAGGCATGCCAAATAAGTGACATTAGTGGTGAAATGGGGTGAAGGGAATCCCGTCCAATTCAAGCTTTAAAAAATTGCTCTGGACCTAACCTCCAAGGATATCTAAGTGTATATTACATATAAAATAAGTTTATTTGTAAAAAATGAGAAATACCTTAGTAATTATGTTATTAAAATTTCATTCACTTGATACTAAATTTCATTTTCTGTATCATGAAGATGTCTCTACATCTATACTTTCATGTACATATATATGTATAATGTAGCTCCCATGTAGACGAAAGATGAAGGTATTATCCATTAACAAGTTTATTTGTTTTAAAACGTTTTAAAACGTTAATACCAAAATCAATATTTTCATCCAGTCATCTTACCTTCTGTGTATCTTTTTCAAAAAGTAAAGCAACTGCTTTGGAGGTTATAGACTCACATTGCTACAGATGTGATGGGAACAGTAAATGAAGTTTTAGGAAGACAGATGAAGGATTCTAAGTAAAAAGGAATATGTCAGATTAAGTAAATACCTTCACCTTCTGCCAGTATTATCATGGTTAAAAAAAATGCCTCAAAATTGCCAGCAGAGGTCCTCAGTCTCATAGTTTATCAATTCTTTTTATTGAAAAAAATCCCTTTCCCCATTTCCCCATATAACAGTGATTTCAAGGACTCCTTTGCTTATTCAAATAACGAATGGTCTACAGGATTAAAATATAAATCAAAAAAGATATATTTAAGTTAAAAATACAGTTAATATGTATAACAGGGTATGGTGGTGTGTTGGAAAACATTCTACAGATACAAAGAACTAGGAAATAAAAGGGCAAGCGTTTTAGAATTGTGTTTTTGAATTGGGGGTTTTTAGAGAAACTTAGCAGAGAAAGGTTAAGAAGAATGATCTCCTTTGTTCTTTCCTCAGTCTGAACTATTGTTCTATTTCTGGGCAAAAAAGAAAACAAAAGGATTCACATAGGAACTTCTTCAGGTAAAAATTCTGAATTGTATGTTTTTTCATTAAAGATGAATTTTAAGAAGGAAATAAAATAATCAGAAGTAGAAATAGCAAATGGGAGGCTATTGCTATCTAAATAATTTGATAATGCTCTTTGAATTGCCGGTCTTCCTTATCCCTTTCTTTTTGTTTTCATAAAAGACACAAGAAGACTGTCAAGTCTCTTAAAAAGAAATGGTAAATCGAGTGGCCACCAGAGAAATCTGGGCATCTCTGTAGTTAGAGCTTATTAGTTTCTTGGTGTTGTGTGAGTGTTAGTTGACAATATGTACAAAATATCAAAAACCCACATTTGGCCGGAAGACAAAAATTGATTTTTGATGTAATGGCCAAGGCTCTGTCTCTCTGGGCCTCAGCTCCCTAATCTATGTGATTTCTGTGTTAGGGAGGGCGGGCAAAGGGGTGTAAGTCCAGGACCTGACCTGGACCCTGGACCCAAATGTGAGGCACATGGAGTAAGTGTTATCTCAGGGCTAAGGAGCACATAATAGGTGTCAAAGACGCAGGAAAAGGTTCCAGGAAGTGAGATTATGATAATCTCAAAGTGAAAAATAAAGAAAGACACTTCTAAACAACTGTCTTCTCACTTAAAAAAAGATCTTTTTGAGATTGTTTGCCAGTTTTCTTTTCTGATATATTTCTCTGCTTCCCCCCTCCCCCTTTTTTTAGCGGTTCTTGGCTGCCTTGAGAATTGCAGTCTTTAGAAGTCAGACAGACACAAGCTCATGATGGACGTATGGGAAACAGTCTTGGCTTTTCTTAAGGGTTAATCTACGAGACTCTAAGCATCTATGAAAACAAAGCAGTCCTTTAAGATGTTTTATTTTTAAAGCTTCTACAGACAAAGCAGGTGGCACTTAATTAAATTCTTGGTAGCTTTTAGAGTGCATAAACGTCTTTGGAAAAGGACTTGTTCTTTTACTTCCTTCCATACCTCAACCAGCAAGAACTGAGTGAGAAGGAATAAGCAAAAAGAATGCTGTTGTCATTTTCAACCTGTCGAGTGTGACTGTTCATTTTCTTTAGAAAAAGCAGGCTCTCAGATATTCTCAGGGCTACTGGAATGATTTTGAGTAACTAATTTTCACATACACGGCAATGTAATAGGCATAGTTGTGCACAGGGGTCTTCGGGGTCAGCTATGAAGATGTTTGTGGTATATGTAGTCTTTTATTCCTTCCAATGCTGTATGTACACAATATGGCTTTTTCCCACTGCATGAAAAATGCTGTTTAGGTGTCTATATTTTATTAATTTTTGTGTCTTTTTTTCTCTTAAAGCTCTTTATGTGCTACTGTTTACCTGAAGCATGCCATTTTACCGGATGTCCTTATGAACAATATTTAAACTTCTGAATAGCAGTAACTGTCTCTAAAATATTTGTTGACCAAGTGAAAAATATAAGAAGGTGAAACTTATATAGATGTTGCAGAGAGTTACACACAAACTCATAAACATGTCCATTTTTATACATAAATAAGTTCTTAGAGTATGTCCAACCATATTATAGAACCCTTAAAATAATATTTCATGAGATCCAGAAGCTTATGTATTCTTTTATAATTAGATCCATTTACATTCTTAAATTCTCTTCAGACAGGAAGGGAATCTATAAATTTCATGGCTTATGTTGATAGATTTTACTTCAATTCTTTGGCTCTTACCTGAGTCTGTTTTGATGTTTTTCTGTGCTTTGGTAAAGGTGAAAGAATTGGATTTTGTTGTTCTCAGTTTTCTCTCTTCAAGTACAACAAATATCTTAAATCTTATGGGTTAAGAAACTTTATCCCTTTCTTACCATCTAAACTCAAATAAAATAAATCAGACTACTCATTTATGAATCAAACCTGAGGCATTTATTGCTCAAGAGTAAGGATGCCCCTTTCTCCATATTTCTTAGTCAGTAGGGCTTCTAGTCTAGCATGGTGTCTGCTATTCTTTTTTTTTTTTTATTACTTAAATTTTTTTTTCCCACTGTTCCAAGATTCATTCTCCATTCCCCACACCCAGTGCTCCATGCAATGGGTGCCCTCAGTACAAGAGCCTGGTGGTGGGTACTGGTGTAAGAATAGCAATTCTTAAGGGGAAACAAAAAGGCAGGGGACCTGGCCAGTGTCCCTCAGAGACTAGCATTGAATGAGCACTAAATGTTGGCCAGAGTGTTACAGAAGCTGCTCATAGTTACTTCCTTACACAAGCAAATGTTGTAAGACACAACCAGAAGAGAGTCATATGGAAATTCTGAAATTAGTTTTGAGGAGTCATTTTGAGAAGCATTATTTTCTTTTAGTGCTTGAAAATTTAAGTCAGTAATACCCAGAGTATAACTATTTGTTTTCACATATTTCGAAGCCATTTTATACTCATTTACTCCTGTTTAGTTCCTTGCTGATGAGTTACTCACAACCCTTAATCTTTCTTGCCTCATTAGTTTTCATTTTGTACATCAAATATCTTCAAAGATGACTGCTGCTTTTCTAAAGAGAAATGCTGTTGTTCTCAGGCTAAGTTACAGAGAAGAGTTGAAGGAGGAAGGAGACAGAGGGAAAAGCAATGGGCAGCCTCTTCAGCAAGACCACTTAACTGCAGATGTGAATTAGTTCCTAAATCCCCAGATTGGGGTTAGATGTTGGTATTCTAGAGAGTGATGGGACAATTTGATCTTCTGATTTATTAAAAAGAGTGTTGGGACAATTTGATCTTCTGATTCTATTAAAAAGAGAAGTAATTTTTAAAAGGAAGTTTAAGCTTCAAATTTTCACATTAATATTGATTGTTGGTTCCCATCATATTATGTGAGCAGAAACATTAGGAAATTCAACCAAACTAAACCAAAGTGAAACCCAACTTATGACATTTTGTGATTGTGTTAAGAACTTTTACACTGAGATAGAGACAAATATCCTGGGCCAGTATCTAGTCCAGATGATGATGATGATGGTTATGATGATGATGATTATTATAAATCATTTTTACGTAATTCGGTCAGTAACTCAATACAGGTATGTATCCAAATGAAGAGATTGTCTTGTTATTTTTTAAAAGATTTTATTTAATTATTTTGAGAGAAAGAGAAAGAGAGCATGAGTGAGGGGCAGAAGAAGAAGGAGAGGGAGAAGCAGGCTCCCCACTGAGGAGGAAGCCTGATATAGGACTCAATCCCAGGACCCTGAGATCATAACCTGAGCTGAAGGCAGATGCTTAACAGACTGAGCCATCCAGGTGCCCTGTCTTTTTATTTTGATAAAGGGACAATTTGTAAATCTTCTTCTGCTCCTAAAGTTACTTTTGCCTTTTGGGTTATTTCTATATTATTTCTTTTTTGTGATGGCGGAGGCAGCGGGGGAATTATAATCTCTTTCCAATGCTATACTAACTTTGTCAGGGTGGAAAAAGTGTTAAATAAAGGAAGGATTAAATTTAACATTTGTTAAAAAAATTAACATTTGTTAAATAAGCATCAGATCAAATATGGTGGTATAGTGGATGAGTTGACTAGTACATATCCCATTCCTTCTGTTTTTTTTGTTTGTTTGCTGTTTTTTGTTTGTTTGTTTGTTTTGTTTTGTTTTTGTTTTGTGAAGCTGGTCTGCCTTATGATTTGACTGTTTGGAGCTGTGGTATAAGGTGGATAGTTAGAGAGAAAACAAAAACTTCAGAAAAAGAAAATTGTGGTGGTCATGAAAGATGGAAAGCCCATACACTATCAGTCTGTATGTTTGCCTCTTGTCCACAGTTTTGCTCATCTGCCTTTGTCAAATATATGAGGAATTAGTTGGGGCAGAATATTGAAATAGATCTAGTTTCTAAATTGTTCTATAATGCTGAAGCTTAAGAAAAAAAGAGTAGACAAGGGGCTGGTGGAAAATGATATATTTGTTAATAAACTCTTTTCTTTAAGCTTCCTTGTTCTTTTCATTTTAGAAAATAACACGATAAATATTTTCCCCCACACTTACTATTTTCTCGTCATTTAAATGCTATCATTAATATACAAAAATATTTTACCTAGTGTTTCATTCATTATGAATTTACATTAATTTGAAGAGGGACTTAACTGAAATTTACCTTATGTTCTTAATGAAAAAAAGTTTGGTAAGAAAATTAATAGTAAATGATATTTGAATGGTATATCTTCCTAATTAGGTAAACTAATTATTTTCAGCCAGTTTAGAAATGCTCTAAACATAATATAGTGTAATTGCTATTTATGAAAGAAATATCTAAACTACATTTCAGGTACATCAGTAATTTAATTAAAGTATTTCTCATCTATTCATTAAAATAAGACTTTAATGTTGGGTAGCTCAATAAATATATAAATTGGAACAATAAAGCTGTGTACTTAAACTTATTTTATATTTATGATTGGATATAAAATAAATACTTTTCATTTGATAAGATACTTTTTTTATAATTAATAAAAACATGATTAAGTTTATAGTCTCAGTTTTTTCATAAGACACTAAAGGACATGGGGCACCTGGGTGGCTCAGTTGGTTAAGCGACTGCCTTCGGCTCAGGTCATGATCCCAGAGACCCAGGATGGAGCCCCGCATCGGGCTCCCCGCTCGGCGGGAAGCCTGCTTCTCCCTCTCTCACTCCCCCTGCTTGTGTTCCCTCTCTGGCTGTGTTTCTCTCTGTCAAAAAAATAAAATCTAAAAAAAAAAAAAGACACTAAAGGACAAGGACGATTTTTAAACAGTTAAAAGATCGATTTATTTTTTTCATTAAGCTCCTATAGTTAAAAAAATTACAAGTTACATTTACACACAGAAGTAGAATCTCGCCATGTTTTTAAATCCCTAGAGATTACAATATTGATCGTGTCAGCATTCTAAAATAATGTCTGGAAACATGGGCACTTTGCCTGTTTTTAACTGAAAATACTGTACAGTGTAAAACAAGTTTCAACAGTGCAGTGGAACAAAAAGAATATATTATTACAAAATAGTATTAATTAATCTTACAATTGGATCACTAAGCATGAATGAGTCTCAATTTCCTAATTCATAATATGGAGAATTTACATTGAATGATCTGTAGGGTTACTTAAAATTTCAAAATAATACATATCTAATAGTATAGCTATTATGTAGCCTCAAAGAACATCAGTATCATGGGATTTTGTATTTATTTAAAACAGCAAGACTTTTGGGATAGGGGTTTATTCATGAGGCTAGTTTATTAGATCAAAACATTTCATTTTGAGGAAACTACTGAACTTTCACAACTGTTACCACTGAAGGAAAAGCTACTTTATTTCCTGGTGGCATAAATGATAGGCCGTCTGAAGTTTGATTCTGTTGTTGGCCCTCATGTTTGGGGACACCTGGAGAAACCAGAGTGGCTTCTTACTTGCAATTAGTATTAATGGTATCAAAGGATGTAATCAGTTATTTGGAATGAGAGGTTTAATATTTTCCTTTCGGCACACAACATTTTTAAAACCTTACTTGGAAGAGAAGTTTCTATTTTAGACAGAAACTAGTGATCCTTTTGAAATGGAATTATGCTTGTGTTGTCATGGCAACACAGAATTCCATGCTCCTGCTTCCTGCAATGCATATTGGTCTGAGTCTGGGTGTTTTTAAGTGTTTCATTCATTGGTGGCTGTGCGTGGTGATTGGCATCAAGAAAATAGATCAGCCAGATGACATCTTTGGCATCTGTCAACTTTGAATTTCTAAAAGACATTGAGCATTTCAAAGAAGGTGATTACAGTGTTTCTTTTAAGAGGGAGGTGAGACACTTTTATTTTCTGTATTAATTAGTGTATTTAACGCTAGTAGCTATATCAAGCAACCACCACTTGTCAGTGACTTAGCACAACAAAGGATTTTTTCTTGCTCACGGCAGATGTGAACAGGGCAGATCTCTACCAGAGGGTGACTTGTCTTCGTGAACCCCAAGAGACTACTTGTGAGTGCTCCACATCTCTTTCATCTGCCTAGCTAAGAAGGAAAGAGAGAAAACATGCAGAATTGTACAGGTTGTTTTATAGCTAGTTTTGCAAGTGACATCCATCAGTTCTGCACACATTCCATCGACCACAACTGAATCACATAGAAGTAACTAACTGCAAGAAATGCAAGGGTATGGTTTGCAGTTTTAACGAGGCCCAGAAAGAGAAACGGGACCAACATTGTGACTTTTTGTTTACAAATGTTTTATGTTTAGTAGAATATCTTCAGAGAAATTTAGATGTCTATTTAAAATTCACTTTGAATCATGAATAGGTGATAGCTGATATATTAATTAAAATTTATCCTTGTTGATTTTTCATGAAAGACTTATTCACTTTTCCTTTCTTTATGACTTGGGCTATTCTGAATTTAACCATTAAGTTCTTTTTTTTTTTTTTTAAGATTTTATTTATTTATTTGAATGAGAGAGAGAGAGAGCAGAGAGCACAAGCATGGGGAGCAGCAGGTGGAAGGAGAGGGAAAAGCAGGCTACTTGTTCAATCCCAGGAGCTTAGGATCATGACCTAAGTTGAAGGCAGATGCTTAACTGACTGAGCCACCCAGGTGCTCCTGAGTTCTTATTTTTTATACATATCGCTACCTTATAATCTCACTTTAATTACCAAGCTCTTTGCTTCTGTTGAATATAACTCTGTAACTTACAAAGTAATAATCATAACAGGACTTTTATAAATCCTTAGAGGCCAGATGAACTTCATTTGAAGTAATTTAAAGTAAATTATTTTGTTCTGAAATATCACATTTAGTTTACTTATCTTATAATACAAAAGTATGTTCTTTTTTTTGAGAGAGGGAGAGCATGTGAGCGACCGCAGTGGTGGGAAGGGCAGAGGGAGAGAGAGAGAATCCCATACAGACTCTATCTACCCTTGAAACCTGACATGGGGCTCAATTCCAATGACCCTGTGATCACAACTCCAGCTGAAAGAGTCTGATGCCTAACCAACTGAGCCATCCAGGCATTCCCTCCATCAAGTGTTCTTAATGATGTCTTTGCTGTTCCTTATATGTGCAGTGAGTGTACAGTCATGTGTGACCAAATAAAGGTGTCCACAAATTCTATAACACTTCTCCATGGAAGTGTGGAGTCTGGTTCTTCTCCTTGAGTCTGGGTGAGTTCTGGGACCTCTTTGGCAATAGAATATGAAAGGGGTGATTCTGTGCCAGTTTTAGGCCTAAATCTAAGATTGGCAGCTCCCAGTTTGGAGCTCTTGGAATAGATGCTCTTGGAATGAAGCTATGGTACTGGAAAGCTGAAGTTACATGTGCAGGACATATGTAGGAGTTCTAAATAACTGCTTCAATTGATCTCCCAGTCTACAGTCAGTGTCAGTTTTCGGCCATGTGAGTCAGCCATCTTGGACGTTGTTCCAATCCATCCTTTATGTGACTTTAGCCTCAGGTGCTTTCTAGGTGTAACTGATGAGATGCTTCAAGCAAAAACTGTTTGGCTTTTCCAGTCAAGTCAGAAATATGAGCCATGATAATATATTATTGTTTTATGGGATGATAAAAACTTGGAACATCTTATTTTTCTATATTAAAATTTTACTCCTAAAAAGCTCCTAATACCATCACAAGTTTTTACCAACCTTTGGATATGGTTGAATAGTCTTTGGATTTTGGGAAGTGAACATGAATCATATTACTTCCCATTATCTATCTATCTATCTATCTATCTATCTATCTATCTATCTATCTATCATCTATCTATCTATCATCTGTTTAACTTAATTGCAATGTAGCTTCCAGGTGGGACAAGTGGTTGGATTAATATTTGAGGCTGAATGACATTGCCAAGGACTGACTTCAGTAAGATATATTTCTCAAGGTTGGCAGCAGGCAATATTCTCACAGTTTTCTGGGTCACTGTCATAAACCAGAATTCTAAGAACATAATAATTTAGTTCAAGGGAATGTGAAGCTCAATAGTTTGTCCCTGGTAGCTATGTCAAAATACAGTTGGTGGGAATGCGTTGTGCTCAGGGAAAAATACACAGTTGAAGTTGTGCAAGAAATAGGGGATACAAACATTGCTAGTCAAATAATGTGAATATAGGTAGGTCAAGCTGTATAAAGATTATAATGGTTTATAGTTCCTATCTAATCCTTATATTGCATGACTTGGCGGCTAGTGAGAATCAGATTACCTTAAGTACTTCTCTCAGGAATCTAAATCCTAAAATACAAGCACTGCAGATCAGTCGTTTGAGTTGTTCTTTTCCCCTAGGACTTCCATTAAAGTGTAAATATTCCTTAGAGAATATCACTTGAACAAATTCATGCTGAGGTATTAAGGATTTTCAAATATAATCTTTCCTCTATAGGGAGAAGAATTTTCAAAGCATTTGTGTATTTATTTAAAGAGCCTTTCAAGAAAGAGTTGGTGTTCTTCTTGAGAAGATGCTGAGTATTGAAATAGAGAAAAAGAAGAGATGACATACATAGTGTACTTCATAGTTTTATGAGTTTATGCTAAATGAACTATGTGCTTACAATTCTATATATGCTGCATTCTGCTGGTCTTATTTGAAGTCAGACATTGTACATATTGTAGAAAATAGTAATATAGTAAGTCAACAGCATTTATTAAAACCTACTATTAACCAGTAAGCATTCCTTTTATCAGTTTTATTCCAGGGTATATGTAAACCTTCAGAAAATGCCAGTGTGAATCTTGAACAGAACATGATAGTGCTTTCTTTACCAGGCACGTTTAGAATTACAATTCTTATGATAGTTTCTTAATGTTTTATGTATAAATGGAAAAAAATAAGCTGAAAGAACAGTTTGTCTAGATAGTACAGCTAAAGTAATTTCAATGCCAGACTCCCCTTCCTCCTACTATTCCATTCTTTGGGAGTGTACAGCCATCTAGCTAGAGATTACATTTCCCAGAATTCCTTTGGTTGACAGACCCTACATGACTAAGTTATCACCAGTGGGATTGGGATAGATGTGATGTGGACAACATCTGCCTTGTTTGCTTTAAAATTAAAAATATTGGGGTGCATGGGTGGCTCAGTCCTTAAAGCATCTGCCTTCAGCTCATGTCATGATCTCAGACTCCTGGGATCGAAACCTGCATCAGGCTCCCTGCTCAGCAGGAAGCCTGCTTGTGTTCCCTCTCTAGCTGTGTTTCTCTCTGTCAAATAAATAAAATAAAATCTTTAAAAAAATTACATTTAATTAAAAATATTCCAGATTTCCTCTCCTTTGTTCCTTGTTTTGAGTATGAACATAATGTGTTTTTTATCCAGTTTCAAGCATGTAGATGAAAATAATACCTTATGGGAATGATGGAGCAACTAGATAAAATGGTCCAATAGTCCTGAAGGACCTTGTGGATCAGAGCTATCCCAGCCAACTTGAAAGCTCTCCTTGAGAATATTGTATGAGAAAGAAGTAAACTATATCTCATATAGCCATGGGTTTTAAAAAATCTCTTTGTTAAAGTAACTTAGCCTTTAGTATAAGTAATATACATCACCTGTTATGATTAAAACAACTATTCTCTTCTGTGAAATATCTCAACATATCCCTTAGTGTATATGGTTGCCAATTGCCTCAGTAATTCAATGATGTTAAAAAAGAGTTCTGAAAATGATACACTAGGTTCGGAATGTAAACTCAGTGGGAAGGATGAACATTCAGGATCTAGACTCAGTGGGAAGGCATCAGATTTCTTCCTGTTAAAATATTCCTTATTTTTATTGTTCTCTTTGTGTGTGTGTGTGTGTGTGTGTGTGTGTGTATGTGTGTGTTTAACACTTAGACTTCTATAGCTGCTTAGTAAGTATATCTTTCATACACTTATTGTGTCATTACTTTGTTCTAAGTATCAGAGAAATCAAAGAAGTATTGGCTCTGATTTCAAGAAGTTCATGTCCTTGTCTATTTTGAAATGTCTCCCAGAACTAAGAACGGTGCCTACCACGTAGGGTATTTGATAAATATTTGAAGACTGAATGAATATAATGGATGAGAAAAGATCTATAGAGAAAAACTTAGTAATGCAAGGTAATATTGGAATAACAAGTGGCCTTGAAATAAGAGTCATCAGTAGAGTAGCAGCTCTGAACAAAATATACATCTGAAGGATGTATGAGAGTTGGAGAGAGTTTATTTTGGTTTGTAGAGATAGGAAGAGGTAGTATGTAGAGACAGAAAGAGGTAGTAGGCACAAAGTTAAAAGCAATGTAGATAATCTCTGTCCAATAGAACTTTGATGATGGAAGAATTCTATAATGGCAATCTGTATGGTACTTAGTAGACATATGTACATATTTAATTATATAAAATTAATTTTATATAATTTCAGTTGATTATAATGAACATTTATTGTTTTAAAGATATTTATCAGAGAGAGAGAGAGAGAGAGTGAGAGAGAGAGCATGAGAGGGAAGACGGTCAGAGGGAGAAGCAGACTCCCCACGGAGCTGGGAGCCCGATGCAGGAATCGATCCTGGAACTCAGGAATCATGACCTGAGCCAAAGGCAGTTGCTCAACCAAATGAGCCACCCAAGCACCCATATGAACATTTAAATAGCCACATGTGACTAACAGCTACCATATTGAGGGCACAGTTATAGATAATTGAAACATAAGGATGTATAAACAAATATTTAGATATAAAAATGAGCTGGCTGTTTTGGGCTTAACGAGTGCCTGAACTCACTAAAGTACCTGATGTGGGAGTACTGAAGTATCAAATCTAAAATAAGGCTGAGGAAAGGTATATGTCTTCATGTCCCATCTGGAGATGACTAAGTTTGCACTGGATTTGCCATAGTGCTGCTATAGTTGTATACACACGCACAGCCTTGAAATGAGAGCTAGTTATTTTTTTATTTTTTATTTTTTAAGGATTTTATTTATTTATTTGACAGAAACACAGCTAGAGAGGGAACACAAGCAGGGGGAGTGAGAGAGGGAGAAGCAGGCTCCTGGCAAAGCAGGGAACCTGATGTGGGGCTCGATCCCGGGACTCTGGGATCATGACTTGAGCCAAAGTCAGATGCTTAACAACAGAGCCACCCAGGCACCCCTGAGAGCTAGTTATTGAAAAATATTGAGAAAATTAAAGGAGACAGTCAAGATTTTTAAGCTGAAGTCTATGGTTTTTTTCCCTTTTAAATCCTAGTTACTGGCTTTTAAAAAAATTATAATTCTGAAATTATATGGCTCAAGACATCCAAATTCCCATTACATACATTTTCCTCAAGTTATTTATTTCATGCAAAGCCACGGTGTGCTAGTTATGTAATGAAATTATTTATTTCATGGAAAGCCAGAGACAGCATTCTTTGAATCTAAATATTTTCCAGGAAATTACGATTTGTGAAAACAGAATCTAAAATGTTTTCCTTAAATCTACTGTAATTTATTTGAAAGCTGTACATTATTTTTGTTGACTTGCCCTCAAAGATGTTTATCTATAATAAGTGCTGATAGTTAAAATTTAATGAGTACAGTTATAAAACATAGTATAATATGTCCAATTTTGTATAATTGTATGAGAAAGAGAACTAAATGAGAAGGGAAGATGGAAATGAAAAAGGAAAGATGAGGAAACAGGACAGAGGACATATTTACTGACTTCCCTGATATCTACTTATGTTGAATATTTGGGTCCAGCTTCTCTATTCTTGAGATGCATGCAAGTGAAATGGAACAGCAGCAAGTCCTCTCCAAACTGACAAGTATCAGAATGTGATAAATCTCTCTCCTAGCTGTCATAGTGTACTGCATAGTATAAGAAATGGGCAGTGTCTGTGATATGGGAAATAGAAGTGGATGGGAAAACAGAATATTTTTCCTCCCAGATATCAAGGTCATTTTATGAGATGTAAAGACAGAAGTGTTTCTAGGAGGCATGCTGCTCACTCCCAGAGAACTTTTATCGATCTACTGTAAAAAGCCAATTTCTACTTTCATATGTGTAGAACTCCTGTTGAGGTCAAAGGTAAAGGACACACCTGGATCCAAAAGAGATGTTTTAGCTTGAATTTTCTGAAATAAATTTCAGCTGGAAAAAAAGTTAATATGAAATATTAATCCCAGAAGATTCATTCTATACACAGTGTTATCTCTGTAATGTTTCTTTCCTCTGCAGAAAACTTGATGCTTTCTATATTTGTTTTCAATTGCTCTGTCCATCTGTCTCACTTCCAAAGATCACCTGTATTCCCCCACTCAGCCACTTAAGGGAAAAGACAGAAAAGACAAGGTCTAACACAAAGGCTGCTGGAAACTTGAGTTTTTAATTTGCAGCTATTTGTTTTACTGTTAAGTAGTAATAGTTGAGTGGTTGGGGCAAGCTACATTAAACTCTTTGATATTCAAATTTAGCAGTTTTAGATTGGGCATAATGATCCCTGTCAATTGTTGATGAAAGAATTCAATAGGGATTTTTGTGTTGCTGTTTTTAAATTGGAAATATTCATGGTTTAAGCTTCTATGCCCTTCTATTTGCAATCTTGCTTTCATTTATATTAGACTAGTTATTGAGTGCTTACTGTGTTAAGGATATTCTTCAGGTTCCATTGTAAAGACAGGTTTTGTGATTGGAGTGAAAAAAGTTTTTGAAAGAAATTCTAAAAAATATTTTTGGTTAAGTAATTCTATTTTTTGATGAAATATATTTCTAAATTTTTAGTTAATTTCTCACAAAGAAATTTATTCCTTACCTTGCTAGAACATTTGTATTTCTTTAGAATATAAACAATTTAATGCTATGGCTCTGAAAGTCTTTGATAACTGATTTCCTTAGTAGATAGTCCATCCTGACCTCTGAGGCCATCTGTCCCCAAATCTGGACCTGTAGAAAAGCTGTGGACATTCTCACAACAATTTCATGTTGTAGTGGTTGAGTTACTCTCTCTTGGGGATAGTAATGACTCTAAACCTTCTGAAAAGTCTGCTGGGACTCTGTATATCAGGGCTGGAAGCAAAGGGACTTCTCGGAATTTCTGATTTAGTTTGGGACTGCAGCATCATGTGCAGAATCCAAAGTCTCTGAAAGGTTGGCCAGGTGTGTGATTTATGGCTATCATTTTTCACCTTGTTATTTTCTACACACAAGTTGGACTTAATCAAATCTAAAGTATATCCCACCGTATCTTGCTCCATTACTTTTCCATTAGCAAGATATCTGACAATGCCTCTTCCCAGTGTTAAATAAGGGGTCCTTTTGTCAGGGAGGATATATATGTGTAATGCAAATTTATACCTTCTTTCTTCAAGTTACTAACTGTTTTCCGCTCCATAGATCCATGCCATGTAACCTCCTAAAGTCCATATTATTTGAAGTTTTGAAGCATTTAAAAGAAGCCAAAACTTCCCTGTGTCTTTTCTTCTTTTGCCCAAATTTCTATTTGAACATTTGATGTCCTGTATATATTTTAAAAGGAGAATAACTATATTCAAGGCCATTTTAAGAAAAAGAACAGGCTAATTTTTTACATAGGTATTTAATTTTTTCAAAATGTAAATTTTAAAAAATACACAGAAGAGGAGAGACTAGGATAATGAACCTATACCTCTCTTCAAAAATTATCAGCTTTTGCCAAATGTTTTATCACCTTTTAGCTTGTCTGTCTATTTTAAAGTTCATCTGAAACATCATACCATTCTACGTATAAATACACTGCTCTGCATTTCTAACATATAAAGAGAAGTTTAAAATGCAGCTATTATATAGTAATCATTTCTAATAAATTTAACAATAATTCCTTCAAATCATTTATATCTAGTCTTTAAATTTTTCTGATGACCACAATGATGTCATTTTGAAATCAAGATAAGAAAAGGTCCATAGATACATTTAGTTATTATGCATCTGAAGTTTTTTACTATACTAACGTCTTCCCTTATATGCCACTTTTTAAAAAAATTGATTTGGGGGCACCTGGGTGGCTCAGTGGTTAAGCCTCTGCCTTTGGCTCAGGTCATGATCCTGGAGTCCTGAGATCAAGCCCCATATTGGGCTGCCTGCTCAGCAGGAAGCCTGCTTCTTCCTCTCTCACTCCTGCTGCTTGTGTTCCCTCTCTGGCTGTGTTTCGCTCTGTCAAATAAATAAAATCTTTAAGAAAAAAAATAAAAAAAATTGATTTGTTGGAGGAACCAGTTAATTTGTCTAGTAAAATGTTCCACATTCTGGATTTGACTGTTTCCTTGTGGTGTTAATAATTCTGCTTTCTTCCCTATTTCCTATTCCCTGGTCATTAGAACTCGAGGCAGGGCACCTGGGTAGCTCAGTGGGTTAAGCCTCTGCCTTCAGCTCAGGTCATGATCTCAGGGTCCTGGGATTCAGGCCAGAATCAGGCTCTCGGCTCAGCAGCAAGCCAGCTTCCTCCTCTCTCTCTGCCTGCTTCTCTGCCTACTTGTGATCTCTCTCTCTCTGTCAAATGAATAAATAAAATCTTTTTTTTTTTTTTAAAGATTTTATTTATTTGACAGCGAGAAACACAGCGAGAGAGGGAACACAAGCAGGGGGAGTGAGAGAGGGAGAAGCAGGCTTCCCGCTGAGCAGGGAGCCTGATGTGGGGCTCGATCCTGGGTCTCCGAGATCATGACCTGAGCCGAAGGCAGTCGCTTAACCAACTGAGCCACCCAGGCGCCCCGAATAAAATCTTTAAAAAAAAAAAAGAACTAGAGGCAATATGAGACTCAGATCTAAACTGTGAGGGAAGAATCCTTCATCGCGTCTACTGTGTGCTTCATAATACATCACATCCTGAAGCCTATTCCCCTTTGTTGATTAATGATTAATGATTCTCAGATTAGTCAGTTGGTTTAGGTGGAGTTAGCCTAAGTCCTCCATTTTACAGAAGACTCTATGGTACTTTAAACTATAAGATACTGTAGTTACAAGGTACCTTGTAGTTTTATCACCTAATATTGGTTATTGTTCTGATTCATCATTTAATTGTGGTTGTAATTTATTATTTTTTTAATTTAAAGATTTATTTATTTATTTGAAAGAAAGAGAGAGAGAGAGAAAGAGAGAGAGAGAGAGAGACCCTCAAGCAAACCCCCTGCTGACAGTGGGGTCAGAAGCAGGGTTTGATCTCACCTTGAGATCATGACCTAAGCTGAAACCAAGAGTCTGATACTCAATTGACTGAGCCACACAGGTGCCTCTACTGAAAGTCTAAAAATAAATAAATAAATCCTAAACTTACAGAAACTTGGTAGTGCAGAAAGATTATTTCTTCCTGTGTCTTTCAAAGTTTGCTAAATGATGTGATCTCCAACCCTCCCCTTATACTTTAGTATTTCCGGCAACAAGGATATTCTCTTACATAATCAAAACTGAAACAACAAATTCAGCAAATTTATATTGACATGTTACTATAATCTAATCTCAGACCTATTCAAATTTTGCCAAATATTTCAGTAATGTCATTTATAACAAGAGGATCCATTTGAGGGCAATACATTATCTTTAAGCTTCTTTAGTCTTCTTTGATCTGGAATAGGTTCTTAGTCACTCTTTGATTTTCATGGCCTTGACCTTCTTGGAGATTATAGGCCTCTTATTTTGTCCTATGTCCTTCAACTTGCATTTGGCTGATATTTCTTGGTGAGTAGATTCAGGTTATGCGTCTTTGGTAGAAATACTACAAAAGCAATGCTGTTCTTGTTGCATCCTATCTGGTGACCATGATTTTGATTTGCCCCATTGCTGATGATGTTCTCTTTCATCATTTGATTAAGGAAGATGGGTTCTGTCAAATTTCTCCATTGTAAAGTTACTCATTAACCCTTTGCAATTACTTAATATTTTATGAGAGGTACTTCGAAATTATTTAAATATTGTTACTCCTTCATGAAATTTTAAATGTATTTATTAAGTGATAGTTATATGGACTCATACATAATTTCTTATTTTACTCAATGAGTTCTAATCCATGGATATTATTTTTAATTTTTATAATCAAATCCATTTGAGTAGAGTTTCTTACATATTGGCCCTGTGTCCTTTTGACATGTCCATGTTATTTTTTGGGTATTTACCTACTTTTTAATATAAGATGATCCACCCTACCATGACCTTTCATTGCTCAGATTTAGAAGAAGCTATTTCTCCTGGTTTCTTTTTGTGGAGATTAGTATTTCAAATCCAAGATTGGATACTGGGTGTGCTCAATGCTATTGAAACATCACTGTTCCCAGGTCCTCTCAGTGGACAGCTACATACCTACATAGACATATACACACATATTTGCATCAACATTTATTTCTCTTTATATCTGAATATATTGAAAATCACTGTAATACTTCTGCTGTCATCTAACATCACAGGATTTATTCTAGTTTTCTCCCTAACTCTTTTCTCGGAGATATATATATATATATATATATCTCCTCACACACACACACTTCTTTGATTTCTTCTCCTTATGTGCCCAATTGATTACCTCTCCTTATGTACCCAATTGCTCATTACTCCCGTAACCCTTTTCTGGGCAGATGCTTCTTCCCCAGCTTGAGTTCTGACATTTTAGCCAGTTTGAGAGCTGCATAGACATCTTCTTTACCCCATGCCATTTCTGACAGCCCTTTTTAAGCTATCCTTCCAAAGGACAACTTTCTCAATCTCTTTGAGTTTGATCCCCATGAATTACCATTCTGGGCGTTGAATTTGCCCTCACAACTGTTCATGCTCTCTTTCCCCATAATGGCCCACTCCAGTGGGTGGATATCCTCTGACTCTGTTTAGACTTCCCACTGTTTAAAGTTGTCCTTCTCATTTTGCTCAGACTCTATTGTCCCTGCTGTGTGGTTTTAAGTCTCTTCACTTCACTTAGATTATGACATCCCCACCATGTGAGGATGGATTCTCAGGCTTGGACACCCTATAACAGGTGACTCATTTGCATGTAGTTTGAGTTCTTACACTCCAAATATAAGAGCCCTCTTATACAAACATTACCCTTATTGTGGTGGACATACTATAAAGGTAGCCCCTTGATCTATGCCTTCTTGTGTCTATTTCCTTGTATGATCCCCTCTTCTTGAGTGTGGTTGGGAGCTGTAACTTGCTTCAAACTAATAGAAAATGGCAAAGGTGATGGGATATATATTATTGTATGCATATGAGTACCTAATAACATTGCTTAGGATTTTAGGGCCATCCCAATGGGATCTCAGTCCCTTGCTGGCTATAAGGAAGCAAGCATTCATGTTGGGGAACCCTGTGTGAAAAAGAACCATGGCAAACCTCTAAGAGCTGATGGTGGTCTCCTGTCAATAGCCAACAAGAAATTGATGCCTTTATACTGTCAGAGAGAACTGAATTCTGCTAACAACTTGAGTGAGATGAGTGTGCATCCTTCTCTAGTCAGATAAGACCACAGCTCCTGCTGAAAACTTGATGTCTATCAACCTTGGGAGACCCTAAACAGATGACCCAATTAAGCTGTGACTGGACTCCTGATGCACAGCAACAGTGAGATAGTAGATGTGTGGTTTTAAGTCTCTTAGTTTAAGGTCACTTGTTATGTAGCACTAGACATTGAAAACATTTAACCTGCTTCAGACATGCCATTCTGAAACAGCCTGAGTTTAGCCCACCCTCAAGTCTGGATGCCTACTTGCAATGGCCAAACTAATGACTCTAGGACTGAATTGTTTGGTAAGGAAAGAGAGGATGATGTAGAGGGAAGAGAATGGTAGGTGAAGTGGAAGGAAAAGGGGAAGAGGAAGGAAAGGTAAGAGAAATGATAAGAATGATGACTTTCTAATTTGGTTATTCCCTCTGTATTTTTTACCTGGAAATTTCCTTTAAATAAAAGTATTACCTCAATTACTTTTTTCTGCAGAATTATATTTGTACGGGGAAAGAATAAAAATGCTTAATTTTCCCTTTATTTTTCAGTGTTTGGAATAAGTATCTGGTGCCTTAGCAATATCTAATAGTGATCTTTGAGTTTCTTTAGAAAAATGTAATTATGAAGTCATGAAGTTTTGTTTTCATAACTGGATTTGATGTGTTTCAATTTATTGTTGTTGTTATACCTTTTGGTGTTCAAATTGTCCTATTTTGAGGTTATTGTGAACCCCTTTATGTTGCCTTCTATGTCTTTTTGATATTGGTCCCATTTGTCTTTGATAGCTTTTTACTTGTTGGCATAGCAAAATGATCCAATCTGTGATGTATACTTATTTCTAGATATGGAATAATCAAAAAAGCCTACTTAGAAATGTTATTTAAAAATCATGATCTGGGAACTAGAGGGATTATTACTATTAGGTAATCATTTTTTCTAGGCCTTTTCAGTGGATAGAGTATGAAAACATATAAAGTTTATTTTTTAAGAGTCAAAAAAATTGTGAGTTCATACTGATTTTTTAAAATTTAAATTTAGAATTTAGAAGTATTAAGAGTTAGCTAAACTTAAAGTTAAGGGCATAATCCTCCAGTTTGGAGGCCACATCTATGCAAGACTTCTGACAGCAGCGGAAAGTTTGGGAGTCCCTAGAGCCATCTTGACTTCATATCACCTGGCTACAACTTTAAAGTCCCCATGGACTCCCTCAGAAATGAAAATTAGCTGGAATGAATCATAGAACTCATGAAAGTTCTACATTTATAATTATAGCTTTATTACAGAAAAAATGTACAAATCAGAATGAAGAGATAAATGGGAGGAATGTGCCTTGCGGGGGTGGGTGGTGGTGGTGGTGGCCCCGAGCTTGAAGCTTCCATGTCCCCAGTTGAATGTTACTTTTGTAGCATCCATGTGTGACAATATACACATGTGGTATTGCCAACTGTGAAGATTCTGTGTCTGGAATTTTTATTGAGGCTTCATTACCCAGGTATGATTGATCAAATCATCACCCACATGGTTGAACTCAGTCTCCAACCCCTTCACTTCCTTGGTTGTCAAGCTGCTATCACATGGTTCAAAATTTCAACTCAGAACACATGGTTAGTCTTTCTGATGTTTACAGTGAACACAAGTCATCTCATTAAGATACTTTATCTAGAAACACACCAAGAGTCTACCAGGTTGCATAAAATATCTGGATACCAAAGACACTCCTACCATTGAGAAAATTCTAAGAGTTTAAAGGTTAATTCCCAGGAGTTGGGCAGATCTCTTTTGGGGGGAAATTAATAATTTACTACACAATAAAATTTTACTTAATGCTTTTGCTTTATAATCATGTTCTTTTATGCTAAAACTCTTGGTTTATGCTCATGGATAAGATTATTCCTGGTTTAAGGAATTAAGGAACTAGAAAATACAAGAAGGCTACCTATAAAATGTTATACCAAACAAAAAATAGGTAACAAATGATTGTTTTAAGGTATGGTATAATTTACAAGGGTTCGATGTGTGTGAATGAGAATGACCATAAGTAGTTTAATGGAAGAGGCAGATTACAGTAAGTCAAACTGTTGTAGTGAATAGAACCTCAAATGTAAGTTTCAGCATAATGGAAATTTATTGCTTGTTCATGTCCAAGGGCTTCTTGGTTCCATATAGTTATCAAGAATCCAGGCTAGTGGCAGAAGTTGCAGCTTTAATACATGGCTTGTAAAGTTAATCTGTGTATCATCATCCTGGTCTCCCGGTTATAGGAAAGAGCAGGAAGCAGTGATTTCAGGACTTTTTTTTTTTAATGTTTTATTCATTTATTTGACATAGAAAAACACAGCAAGAGAGGGAACACAAGCAGTGGGAGTGAGAGAGGGAGAAGCAGGCTTCTGGCTGAGCAGAGAGCCCAAGGTGGGGTTCGATCCTGGGTCTCCAGGATCATGACCTGAGCCGAAGGCAGTCGCTTAACCAACTGAGCCACCCAGGCTCCCCAATTTCAGGACTTTTAATAGGTTATTCCCATGAGTGGCTCATACTACCTCATTCACATTTTATTGACCAATCCTCCTTCTTAGGACCCCAGCTGGCAGCAAGGGAGGCAGAGAGATTTGGTAAAGATATATTCTCAGCAGAAAGGTAAGAATTAATTTGGTGGTAAGTTGGCAGTCTCTATCACATAGATCTTGAGTTAAACTGTGAAGGTGAAATATGATTGGAGAGAAAAAAGGAACATATTTTTGGGGAAGATGGAAAACAGTGAGCAGAGCAGATAAGAGTCAAGTTACACAGTTGTGAAAATAAATTTTTGGAAGAGCTAGAGGCATGACTTGATAGATTGTTTCTTGATTCACATGGATTTATAAGTACTTGCTTAAAAATTAGTTTCTTCCACTAGACTAGCACCTTCTAGCACAGTATTTGTCACATAGTGGATATCCAATTAATGTTGTAAGATCAGAATGCTAGTTTTGATTACTTAAATAGTTTAATCAGAATAATGCTCCCCTTGAGAAATAACTTATCTGTCATCTTCAGGATGTATCACTCTTAAAAGAGATCTCACCAACTAATACTCTGATCAATGTGTTATTTATTTATTTTTTAAGCAGAGACTTTAGGTATATTTTAGAATTATATTACCTGGAACTACTAGCTAATCTTTCATAGTTTTTATTTGCTCTTGTGTTTATGTACATTGAATGTATGCCTTTAGGAGATGGATCAAAATGATCTACATATTAAGGATAGAGATTGAAATAAATTTTATTTACTGAAAACACAGGTATTATATTTACAACAAAAGAAGATATCTTTAAAATAGACCACAAATAAAGCTATTCAAAAGAAGAAAAATATGAAGAAGATGGAAAAATAGTAAATGATTATAGAAATACATAAGATATAAATATCCTATCCTTTTTTATTCTTATCTCTTTATTTAGCTAAAAGATAAAAAATTATTCTGAATGAAAGTGCTTTGATTATAGTATTTACCATGATTTTGTGTTTACTGATACGAGTTTTGTTCTTATTTGTACTCAGAGCACAGAATCTAATAATAAAGCATAACAACACTTATAATTTTTATTCTAAGTACATAGCTTGACTTACTTCTTAAAGATCTGCAAATGTGTGGATGAAAAATATTGCTAGGGAGGGGAATGCTGGGGAAAAAAACAATGTGTATTGCTTGACCTTTATATCCAATTGAATTTGTTTAGAATGTAGAATTTGTTACTATGCAAGATCTTGCCTTTGACCATTCAGATCCACTCTTTATCCTTCTCTATCATTTACTGTGCCCTGAGAGGCTATACTGGATGGACTGCCTTGGTGGTGTTTCTTATTCTCTGGCTTCAATTAGGGTTTGGAGAGTGGGAACACCTGCAGTATAAGTCAGAGAGAGAGAGAGGAAGATCATTCCTCTAGTTTCCACACTGTGGCATTGTACCAGAAAATGAATGTATCCTTTGTCCAAAGATCACAGTTCTTTTTAGGTAGTCCTGTCTACACAATGCTTTCCCTCCCTCCTCTCTCTCTCTCTCTCTCTCTCTCTCTCTCTCTCCTCTCTCTCTCTCTTTCTCTCTCTGCATTTCTCTGTTTCTGTCTCCTGGTTCTAGTAGATACTCCTTATGACCCTTGTTGCTTCAAGCCTGTAAGTATTAGCATTGCCCCACTGTTACTGGCCCTAGGATTTTGCACTACCTTTTATGGTTTCCTTACAGACTGTCCACACCTTTGTAAACAATCCATTCATGAAATTCTCCTCACATAACAAATTTGTGACTTCATTATTTTTGGGCCCAAACCTGTCTGCAGTAATTGGAACCAGGGATTAGAAGGGATATTGCAAGTGAATTTCTCACTTAGTTTAAGAGAGTGTTCTTGCTAGGGGGTGTGGGACATGGATACTTTTTGTTCTACAGTAGCAATATAATCATGTCAATATTCATAGTATTGGCATGGGATTAGGTGCAGGTAAAGGGCAAGTCATTGAGAGATCAACTGTGAACTTAGTTGCTCTCATGGTAATAATGATTATAGAAGTTAGGGTCCTAGAGAGTGTATACATGGAAATGGAGAATTTTAAAGCTTAGAATATGTATAGAAAAGCCAAACAGCCTCCACGTGTATTTGGGAGTGCTAAATAGTAGTGGCAGGTCAGATACAACTGACAAAGTAATGGACCTAGCTGTTAGAGGCACAGGAATTTAGCCCCAATTAAATGTTCAGCATTGTCAGGTCTATTAGTGAAAGTAAGAACAATAAAGAAGAAGCATGGGGACACTGAAATATGGGAAAAAGTCATTTGGGTAGATGTAGACAAGGTTGACCCAAGTCCTTATATGTGGCAAAGCCAAAATCTCTCCTTTATCTGAAAGAACTAGTCTTACTCTGTACAAAAGACTTTTGATTGTGGTATCTGTTGTTTCACAAGGAGATGCTAATAATGTAGGTCATCCTCTCACCAAGGCTAACCCAGTAAATGCTACTGGGCCCATCCTGGACTATTCTCTGGGGATACAAGCCAGTTACCTGGTAGAAAGTTGATTATAGGGGCGCCTGGGTGGCTCAGTTGGTTAAGCAACTGCCTTCGGCTCAGGTCATGATCCCGGAGATCCGGGATAGAGTCCCACATCGGGCTCCCTGCTCGGCAGGAAGCCTGCTTCTCCCTCTCTCACTCCCACTGCTTGTGTTTCTCTCTGCCAAATAAATAAAATCTTAAAAAAAAAAAAGAAAGTTAATTATATGATTTCTGCATGTTCTTCATGGAAGTCTTTCATGATCTGGGTATGAATTTGTATTTCTTGCCCAGTGCTTCTGCTAACACCACTTGTAGTGCATTTATGCTATGGGATAGCATGCTATGGGTTGCCTTAGCCATTGCCTTGGTATTTTTTCATGACATTGTCTCCAATCAGAGGACTCATTTGACAAGAAAGGAAGTGCAACAATGGACTGATTTCCACAGAATTAATTGGTTTTATCATGTGCCCCAATGAATAGAAGCAGCTGGATTATACATGGAGGAATGGCTTGCTGAAGCTTAGTTAAAATTTCTGTTGGGAAGTAATATATGCCAAAGAAATGAGTTCTGTAATGCTGCTTTATCCTTTATGATTTTACTACACCTCAACTTTTATGATATTCTCTTTCATTTATCAAATAGGTCGCTTTTTTCCCCTCTTATTTGCTGCCTCTCTACATAGCCTGATTTATAACTGATTAGTTTGAAGTCAGGGTACATTTCTTGGGATTTATGGAACTAAACAGTAAAGGGATAGTTGTGAAAGATTTGGCTCTTTAGGTGTAGAATGTTGCTAGTAATTAGGAAGGTGCTTGTAGGACAACACAAAATTTAATCCGAGAGGTTAAATTTAACTTGTAAATGGAGCAAATGGAACAAACTGTTTGCTCCAAGGGTTGTATCTTCACTATTTGACAGCAGAGATTAAAAAAAAATTCAGATATATTAAAACTATATATGTGTGCATTAGTGGGTGAGAAAAATAAGTAATTGGAGATTCCACAGATCTTGGTCCTTATTTCAGAGACACATGAAGTAGCTTTTCTGAGCTTTATTATGGCACAGTTCTTTGCTCAATCCCTGTTTCATTTGTCTAAACAGGAGCATGTTGGGGATGGGGGGGTTAAATGCCTGGGTCCAAAATAGCAAACTCCACATGGAAGTAATAGGGTTTTCCTCATACTGGTGGTGGTGCTTGGGGTGAGGGAGTTGAGTAGCTGAGTTGTTTTGGTGACACAAGTTTGTAAAGGTGTACATCTTCATCTTGAGGATTTATTCAAGGTTACTTGAAGGTTAACTTAAAATTTAAAAATTAGTAACTTTACAAATTTTTAAAAAGATTTTATTTATTTATTTATTTGAGAGAGAGAGAGAGAGAGAGAGAGAGAGAGAGAGAGAGAGAGAGAGAATTGGGGAGGAGCAGAGGAAGAGGGAGAAGAAGACTCCCTGCTGAGCAGGGAGTGCAATGCTGGCTCTATCCCAGGTCTCCAGGATAGTGACCTGAGCTGAAGGCAGACACTTATCTGACTGAGCCACCCAGGTTCCCCAATTAATAACTTTTTAAAAAGTTAGTGCTGAATCATACTTTCTAGGCCAGTACTCTACAACCCAGACAACTGTGTTGAATTTTATTTATTTCTCTTAATTGCTGCACTCATTTTTCTCTTCTGTCCCTTTTTCTAGAGTTTATAACATTGAATAATATTGTGTAATCCTGAAAATTAAAATTTGGAACAACTATGTGATCATTTCTGATGATTCTACAAACTCTACTAACATACAGTTATGCTGGATCCCTTAATAGCTACCCTTTTAGGTACATAAACTTGAAATGCCTGATCACTAATGATGAAAACCTAGAGGTATTAAAGGGTAAACTGTACTTCCTGCCTTAGTCAGAGACCAACGCATTCATGGTACATACCAGCAGAAGTTTGCAGCTCTTAGAAACCATATACTTTCCTGATCATATTTTATTGGAGGCTCTTCCTACAGATAATATTTTAGGGATTTTAGTACGTCATTGACCTCTAAGTATATTCTTTTGGACTAAATTGTTGCTAATTAGAGTATGTCTAAAAGCCCCAACCAAGAGCCTCCAATGATCTATGAACAGTATGTGTCTTTTTTTTTTTTAAGATTTTATTTATTTATTTGACAGAGAGAGACACAGTGAGAGAGGGAAGACAAGCAGGGAGAAGCAGGCTTCCCTCCAAGCAGGGAGCGCAATGTGGGGTTCAATCCCAGGACCCTGGGATCATGACCTGAGCTGAAGGCAGATGTTTAACAACTGAGCCACCCAGGCGACCAACAGTATGTGTCTTAATGCAATGTTCTGATGCCATCCATCAGGCCCTCTAAGTCCCATAGAAATACTTGTGGTTTTTCACAAACATTATGCTCTTATTCCTCTCTCTGTTTAGTCTGGAATATCTTTCTCCTTTTTATTATTCATTTGTCAGGTCCCATTCCAAGAAAAACATTCTCTAGTGGCTCAATTCTGTGGCAGGTTTTTATCTAATGTGCCCTTGTAGTGTGCCTCTACTGTCTATTTTGCAGTTGACTATTTATTCCACTACATCATGCACTCCTTAAGGGAAGGAACTGTAATTATTTATTTTTGTGTTCCTAGTAGTATTTAATGCTTATGAATACAGTCTTTGTTATCTGTGAAACCTGGGTTCGAGTTCCAGTGTGCCATTCATAAAGTGTGTCACCCTGGATGAATTAATTTTGAGCCTTACTTTCTTCATTTGATAAATGTGAAAAATGGTATTACCTAATACAAGTATTTTGAGGATGAAAATTACATGTACAAAAAGCATTTAGCACTCTTCAAAGTATAGGGATAGAGGGAACATTTCTCAACCTCATAAAATCTATCTATGAAAAACCCACAGCGAATATCATCCTCAATGGGGAAAAACCAACAGCCTTTCCTCTGAGATCAAGAACAAGGCAAGGATGCCCACTCTCAGCACTACTATTCAACATAGTGTTAGAAGTCCTAGCAACAGCAATCAGACAACAGAAAGAAATAAAAGGTATCCAGCTTGGCAAAGAGGAAGTCAAACTCTCTCTCTTTGCAGATGACATGATACTATATGTGGAAAATCCAAAAGACTCTACCCCCAAACTACTAGATCTCATACAACAATTTGGTAATGTGGCAGGATACAAAATCAATGCGCAGAAATCAGTTGCATTCTTATACACCAACAACGAAAAAATAGAAAGGGAAATCAGAGAATCAGTTCCATTTACTATAGCACCAAAAACTATAAGATACTTAGGAATAAACCTAACCAAAGAAGTCAAGGATTTGTACTCGAGGAACTACAGAACACTCATGAACGAAATTGAAAAAGACACAAAAAGATGGAAGAGCATTCCATGCTCATGGATCGGAAGAATAAACATTGTTAAAATGTCTATACTGCCCAGAGCAATCTACACTTTCAATGCCATTCCGATCAAAATTCCACCAATTTTAGAAAAAACAATCCTAAAATTTATATGGAACCAAAAAAGACCCCGAATCGCTAAGGAATTGCTGAAGAAGAAAAGCAAAGCTGGGGGCATCTCATTACCTGACTTCAGGCTTTATTACAAAGCCGTGATTACCAAGACAGCATGGTACTGGCACAAAAACAGAGAAATAGACCAATGGAACAGAGTGGAGAGCCCACATATGGA